>BRDA01047545.1:10804-45246 GCA_036984385.1 Crenuchus spilurus | reverse complement strand
AGAGAGAGAGAGAGAGAGAGAGAGAGAGAGAGAGAGAGAGAGAGAGTCTTAGTAGTTGAGGGAGGTGGATTGAGAGAAAGAAAGTGTCTTACTGGCAGAGGGAGGTGTAGTGAGAGAGAAGGAAAGAAACAGACAGAATGAGAGACAGCGAGAGTACATGATCTCAGTGATTGAGGGAGGTGAAGTGAGAGAGAGTAGATAATTGGAATGGTTGAGGGAGAGAAAGTGAGAGAGGATGAGAGAGGGAGATGCTCCCAGTGGCTGGGGGGGAGAAGAGAGAGAGAGAGAATGAGGGAAAGTAGATGATCTCTGTGGTAGAGGGAGGTGAAGTGAGAGAGAAAATGAGAGAGTAAATGACCTCAGTGAGCGAGGGAGGAAGAGTAAAGGAGAGAAAGAGAGGGAGAGAGAGTGGATGAGCAAGGGGGATGAAAAGGGGTGAGAGCGAGCGAGAGAGAGAGAGAGACAGTATTTGTGACATAATCGCTGAGGAGCATGACTTATCTGCAGCACGCGTTCGTGTTTTTCTGATGAAGAAGCTGCTGCGACGTGCCAACCGTCACTCCTCAAAAGAGGCTTTACTGCTTTAAAGCCAGAGCTGTGGAGGTTGTCGTTCTCAGCAAAAGCCTGCCCCCCCCACAACGAGCCCCAGCGTTAAAAAACAACACACTAGTGGTCAGGGAAGGAAAGAGGGCTGAGGAGAGAGAGAGAGAGAGAGAGAGAGAGACGGAGGGGGAGAAAGAGAAGGCTGGTGTTTTCTGCTGTGGGTCTGCTGAATAGTCATGATGAGTCATCTGTTGGACTAAAAATTCCTGCTGCTAAAAAAAAGCCCGCCGGTTGATATGTCGTAACAACAGCAAGGAAACAGCAGGAATCATGAAGAATGCCTATAGCTGTAAAATCCCCATGGCCATGCTGTTCTATTCAAAGGGACAGTTGTAGCTTAAACTGATCCACTTGATGTTTTTTTTCGTTCTCCTGCTGTCATGCCACTTTGAAGTTGTATGCAAGGTTCCTGCAATTGCTGTTTACACCTGCACCACACAACAGGCTTGTTTGAATTTGGTTTGTTTGTTCTGAGTGACACAATGCTGATTTCACTAGATTTCCAGCGCCTTTGGTATTGTCTTGAGTGTTTAGAAGGACTGAGAGATGAAATGTGCCAGCGGCCTGAAAAGCATTCTTCACGGCTTCTGGAAACAACAGAGTGAATCCAAACGACCTTGAGCTGGTTTTTTTTCTTCTTTTTTTCATGAGGCGCCAAAGAGCCGCAGTGTATCGCCATCTTGAGTGTGTGATTCTTGCAGATAGAGATGTCTAATCTGGGGTTCGAGCAGGATCTGTAGTAAACATATTGAGCGACAGATAACATCACAGGGGCAGCCGCTCCCACAGCTCACGAGGGTCCTTCAGCTTTTTACTTGCACTCATGTTTTCCTGAAATCACATTCGTCTGATCTTATTTTCCAGTAAGTGGTCGAAATGTTTACAGAAGAAACAAGGTGCTCCTCCATGTTCTACAAAGGAAAAGGGAAAGAAGAGAAAGGCAAGGTTGTGTATGGATTCTCAAGAATCCATTTTTTAGACAGTTGTTTGAAGAAAGAAAATGATTTAGAGTGTACAGTACTTTTAGAGATGATTCATGTGCATAAACTTTGTCTGATACATTTTATTTCATACAAAAGCCAGCTCATATGTACCAGAAATGAATTTGCTAGGAACAGACCAAATAATGATTAAGGTATCTGAGAACATGGAAGGGAAACTCAAGAAGTTAGGCTGGAGTTCTGAACGGCTTGGATGAAGGACCCCCCCCCCCCCTTAATTGTTTTTTTGAAGTCATGAAGTTATGAATAGTCAGAAGAATTCAAATGTGCTGGGGTGGTGGTGGTAGGTACAAATGGAAAGGTTTATATAGGGCATGAATGAATGAGAGGCAGAGCTGTGTGGTCTGCCTGCCAAACTTCTATATTACATAACATCATTTTATGTGGGTTGATATTTATTTTTATTTTATTCATTGTTAATTATTTTATTCACAATATAATTTGCAAGTTTAGGAAACAGCCACACAGCACTGATACCCAGCAAAGAGGGCCGGTCAGGTCTTAGTCTGTTCTAGTCTCTGTTCATGTTTTCTGTTCAGGTCTCAGTCTTGTCTATGCTGGTGTCCTGTTCTGTTTTCCCATGTATCTGTGCTTTTGTTTACGTTTGGTCCTTGTCTCATGTCCCTGTGGTTTTGTTTACGTTTGGTCCTTGTGTCATGTCCCTGTGCTTTTGTTTACATTTGGTCCCTGTGTCATGTCCCTGTGCTTTTGTTTACATTTGGTCCTTGTCTCATGTCCCTGTGCTTTTGTTTACGTTTGGTCCTTGTCTCATGTCCCTGTGCTTTTGTTTACATTTGGTCCTTATCTCATGTCCCTGTGTTTTTGTTTACGTTTGGTCCTTGTCTCATGTCCCTGTGCTTTTGTTTATGTTTGGTCCTTGTCTCATGTCCCTGTGTTTTTGTTTACATTTGGTCCTTATCTCATGTCCCTGTGTTTTTGTTTACGTTTGGTCCTTGTCTCATGTCCCTGTGCTTTTGTTTACGTTTGGTCCTTGTCTCATGTCCCTGTGCTTTTGTTTACATTTGGTCCTTATCTCATGTCCCTGTGTTTTTGTTTACGTTTGGTCCTTGTATCAGGTCCCTGTGCTTTTGTTTATGTTTGGTCCTTGTCTCATGTCCCTGTGTTTTTGTTTACATTTGGTCCTTGTGTCATGTCCCTGTGCTTTTGTTTACATTTGGTCCTTCTCTCATGTCCCTGTGCTTTTGTTTATATTTGGTCCTTGTCCCTGTGCTTTTGTTTACATTTGGTCCTTATCTCATGTCCCTGTGCTTTTGTTTATGTTTGGCCCTTGTCTCATGTCCCTGTGCTTTTGTTTATGTTTGGTCCTTGTCTCATGTCCCTGTGCTTTTGTTTACGTTTGGTCCTTGTCCCATGCCATGTGATGCTGTTGACCTTTTGTCTCTGTCTTTTTCTCCACCCAGGTCTTGCCTCTTATCATTGTATTCACCTGTGTCTCATGTGTTGCCAAGTTCACTCCCATTTGCAGCTGTCCTTGCCCTGATTACATTGCCCTGCGTGATCTGGTCTCATTGTAATCTATGATGTTGTTACTGTCGTCACCCTCTCATCAAAGCATCAGTAGTCTGAATTTCATTTCTGTTTCATACTTTGCTTTCTGCATTTATGTTCAATAAAACCTCCACCTGCTTGCACTTCCATACTGCCCCCCGTACATTTGAGAGGGCCACTTTCTATGTGTGCAATTACTGACTGTTGCCCATATACACAATATATTATCCTCCCTCTACCCCAGCTGTCAATGGATGCAGAATGAACCCAACCTTTTTTTCCACCTTAATTAAGTAAAATTATATCCAAAGCTCTGCTCAGGTCATCATCATTTTCTTCAGCAGACAACATCACCATAGTGATGTTTACAATCTAGTTGCCATATGTCGCCACCATTCACTGTTTCAAAGCAAGCACAGTTCCAACATGTAAATGCAGCATTATGTCATTATGCTCACTACAGAGATGTCTTTAAGACAGAATACTTGCCAGCTCAACTGGATACCATCTTGTAATCATGCCCCAGCTCTGCTATGTATGTCTGCTATGTACAGTTTCTGGACACATTATTAGAAACACCTTGTTTCACACCTGGTATACATTTAGAGAATAAGGTTTAAGTATTTATCGTGTACAGTCTGTACTTGTCTACCAGACATTTTTATGTTAGTCTGGCAGTAAAAACATTCAAGCACTCAAGAGGACAATGGAGGACAAATCAGTGTGATTGTAAATGGGAACTACAATTATTCTGGTCACAACTACTTAATATGTTAACAGTGTGTGCTGTTTTACTTATTCAGGTGGAATGACAAGGTGATGACAGGGGCACTGTTAAGGGTGAGCATTTCAAAGCCAGCCTCAAATGCTTTTTGTAAGTCAGAGTTTCATTGGAGGACCCCTTCTTCCCCTTCTTCACCACCGGAGGAGTCCCTCACTCTAAGACAAATGTTCAGCCTGGAGTAGCATCCAATGTCTTTACAATCTAGCAACCCTCCTGGGTAATGTTATATAGAGTGTTATGCAGTTTGAGCACCCCTGGGTAAACATAATTAACATAATCTCTGCAGGGAACAAATGTCAGTCCATTTAAATGTGCAGATATTGTTTTGTGGCATCGTGTGGCATGTTAGGTTCAGTAAATAAATAAAAATGTAGAGAAAATGCATTATGAAACTAACACAAACACCCTAAGATATTTGCAAGAGACCTGTCAAGCCTAAAACGTAAACAGTTAAAAAATGCCATGTTTGGTGATTGCAAGGTTTTTGTAAATGGGGATAGAATGGTGGTGGCTTGGGGGGCGGGTGTGGTATAAAAAAGCAGTTATAGCTTTCTCAAACATCTATGATTAGACTCTAGATTAGATTAGATTTTGGGTTAGTTTTAAGCTTGTGTAGGGCAGTTTTCTATGAGACAGTTGGCTGGAGAATTTTTCAGCACCTGGCAACCTGAGACTATTACGGTATGCTCTTGATGGTGCTCTTCTTGGATCATTGCACTTCTGTCACTCTGCATTTGACATGATCATCTTTTTTCATGGTGCGAGTGATGTAAAAGGCACTTAAAAATCCGATTTGAGCATCCAGACAGAGTTGAATCTGTACATATCCGACTTTAATCTGATTTTAAACTGAGGTGGCTTGGATCATATTTGCAAAAATTGGATTTCTTGTGGTTTTTAGCTGTCAGGACTACCAAAAATCAATGTGGATACAGTCTAGCTCAAATTAAGTATAGTATTTAGCTACTATTAATGTGGTTATGTGGTTTATCTATTTATGTGGTGGTACAACACTACTGAATAAATGCTGGAAACTCCTTGTTGTTTATTAGGTGGTATTAGGTGGTCATCTTTCAATGGGTCTAGTACATCAGACTTTAGACATACCCCTGTTTGGTGGCAGATTTTACATCTTTATTAATAACATATGCACAGCTACAAAACAGCCTTGATGAGTTTCTTAAAATTTACCATATGCAAATGCAAAAGTAGTCTATAGTAGCCTATCGTGATAAAGGTATGACTTGACTTATTTCTGAAGACATTTCTTTCCCCAAGTTCTCTTTCAGTGCTCCTCCAACTTGAATGTGTGCACATTAATCCACTCTAGGAAGGATCCGCAGTACAACTGCCATTCTTCAGCAGCTTTTGTGCAATTACATATTTTTACCAGAGAGTTTTCCAAAGCTCTACACTTACATAATGCAGTTTGCTAGTGCAGACCATACCAATTATGGGCTTGGTCTGGAGTTCTGGGTGGTGAATAATGCACCGCCCCTCCTCTCCAGGGAGAACAGAGTGTGAATTGAGATTGAGGTGGTGATGGGTTGGTGGTGGATTGCAGAACTTCATCACAGGGAGGTGAGGTTTATTTTTATATATTTGTCAAGAAAGGAAGAAGAAAAGTCATGATTCTTCTCCCAAACTTATGTTATTACATAAAACCGTCAATTGGTTAATCCTCTGTAGAAGATGTGTTAACTTATTTTCACTTAGAAAATCAACACAAGAAGTCATTTGATCAGTAGTTTCCTAAAACAATAAAATGCTCATGATAGAGACAGCTTGGCCAGGCTTGGCTGTAGGTATAGGGGCTCTTTGCCACAACGCCACACTTGTGTTATGCATTGTAACACATTTCATTATGCTTTGAAAACAATGAAAACTTCAAAGTTGAGAATGGTGGACTATCCAAATAATAACCTTATCCACTTTACTGCTGAATACGGGGATAATGTAGCAATAATGTAGCAATAGATACATTATATGGTATGTTCTATGCTATCTATATGGCAGGTGTTTCTGATAAAATGGCCAGAGAGTATATGTACAAGTTAAGCATTTATAATAAACTGCCTCAGGACATAGCTCAATAGGTCTTTATATTTTGCAGCTGTACAGTTCTTTTATAATCTCAACTGCAGGCAAAAGAGCATGGTTTGGCTAACCGTTACCTGATTTAAAAAGATCTCACATGACTGTACCTATTCCTCTGATATATCACCTCAGACTCCTTTGATATGGCTGCAGAGAATGAAGATTAATCATCAGCTGCCGTTTGAAATTGGACACAGGTGGTGTGCATGCGTGCATGTGTGAGAGTGAGAGAGACAGAAAATAAGAGAGAGAGAGATAATTAGCTCTATTCTCGTTTACTCTTCCATATGGAAGCTGTTCTTTCCATTATTCCTTTGGATCTCTAGTCTTATGGCAGTGCATATGAAAAATGAATCCAGATGAAAGCACAAAGAGGCTTTTTGTCATAAAAGACTATTCCATAAATGCTCATAGTATGAGAATAACAATGGGATAACATCACAACTCAAACTCAATTGGCCAAATGAGTCAATATCTCCTAATTACGCTGCTGTCCTATCAAACTCCTTGCATTGGCAAAGTGTGAGATCTATCACTCAAACCCTTTTAATAATGGCAGACATTTCTGAATGATCATGCCGAGTTCACGGCCGTGCACTCATAAAGAGGCAGGAGCTCGGAGAGTGGCATGGTCGGCTTAGGTGAATGAACATCATTCTGGGAGGGGGAGTGACGGAGCATCAAGTGGTTTATATCAGAAGCTATATCTCCAACACAACATCACATGCAAATCCACTTATGCTAAGTAGGTTCAGGTATGGCTGCTGGAAGTGGTGTTGAGGGGGCAAAAGGAGGTGCTATTTCTGTGTTCCTTGTGCATCTCAATGCAATGTCAGGGACACTGCAGTGTATAAATGGTGCCTTTATTCAGATGAGATGTTAAACCTTGGACAAAAACAAAATCCCTGGACATTTCTTCTTAAAGTGTAGGAGAGGAACCTCAATGTCTTGGCTAATTTTCTAATTCTTAATCATCCTCGTCTTCAAAAACTGGCCTAGTCTCTCTTCTCATCTCTGTCTAATAGCTGATGTGTGGTTTCGACTTGTGGCTGTTGCATCAACCAGGTGAATTAGTGATGGCTGTTTGTTTGTCCCAAATGTCAAAGTGTTTGAGTGTCTAAAAATGTGTAACTGTAAGTAAGCAATGACTGTGGTGCATCTAGTTGTTATATGCTTAATTTGAATCTTTTTTTAGTTTCACCAGCATTCTGGGAAATTGGAAATTGAAAAGAAGTTTTGATAATAATTCATCAATATTTGTTAACACCTCCATATAATGCAGGGAAAAAGATTTTGGTGTAGTATGTACACGTTTTTTTAAGTTTCAAAACATATCACTCACATATAGTCCATACAGTATATAAATACTAAACTTTCAAAAAAGACCTGTTTATCATGTCCTATTTTCTTTCTTTTTTGATGTCACAAAAACAACTCATTTGCATATTGTGTTTTATGCTTATTGAAGCTTCAACAGGTTAGCCCCCCTACTCATTATAAGGTATGTTTCGGTCTGGAATGCTTTTTAAATGAGGCAATATACAATACAGGGCATCCAATTAGAATAAAGGTAATTTACATATTGTCACTGTCCAAAGAAAAACAAGTATTTCCATTTTTTGTGTTTTTTAGCTTTCTGCATAATTTGAGCTCAGCAGATGTCCTTTACTTTGGAAAACATATATCATGCATTGGACCCTAGTCCTAGTTGAGTTTGGTTTTGCTGTTTTACAGGCTGACTGAGCTTCATTTGTAAAACAGTATAAAAAAGGTGATTTATTGTTAATAACATTTACAAAATTACTTTAGTTCAATTATATTTACATTTTTACGGAGGACAAGAAGTCACTGCTTTACACAGAGATGCTAACAAGTTGCTTTCAGGTGACAGAGCAAGAGGACGTAGTTGCAGTAGTTCAACTTTATAATGTCAACTGCAGATTGCTTAAAAATCAGGCCAACACTGCAATAAATCTATGTAATCAGATGTATGTGTTAAGTCACCTTGATATAAAAGCAAATCAAATAATGAGATTATGTCTATTGAAATTATGTTTATGTAGCTTTATGTCAGTAATCTTTATGAACGTATGGTGTGTTATGTTGCCTTATGAATAGTATTCTTTACAAAATACTTCAGTATTTAAAATATATTTATAAAAAATTTTATGTCTCATTAATGACAGACTGACATCTGTGTCTGTTGTCATATACCCTTGTGCTTGTGTAATATTTAGTTGATATAATAATAATAATAATAATAATAATAATAATAATAATAATAATAACAATAATAATAATAATAATAATAATAATAATAATAATATGTGACCCCACCAGGGAAAACCAGGCCAAAGTCACTGGGCAACTTATAGAGGTATCATGTCAATATCGTGTCACTCATATTAGCGAAAAAACTTATCGGTATTATTGCTGTAAATGAACAGTCTCAGATATCTATTGGAGTACATATTTTGATCAAAAACAAAACTTAAATTCACAAAAAAAATGTTTTGAAAATTAAAAAAAAAAAAAAAGAATGACTTTGACCTGGTTTTCCCTGGCGGGGTCACTTATTATTATTATTATTATTATTATTGTTATTATTATTATTATTAGTAGTAGTAGTAGTAGTAGTAGTAGTAGTAGTATTTGTGGCTTGGTGGTTAGCACGTTCACCCCTCAGTACTCATATCTTGTTTGTAGGTCAAGTGAATTGGGTACTCTAAAATGATTGACACCCTGCCCTGTCCCTAATGAAGGGATAGTGGACTCACCACAACCCTGACCAGGATTAAGTGGAAGATAATGGATTGATGGATGGATTATTATTATTATTATTATTATTATTATTATTATTATCATTTACAGTCAAGATTATGTACAAAAATATTATTAACATAACAGAAAACAAATGTTATAAGGAAAACAGAAAAGCTAGAGACCTGTTATATTGACACTGAAGGTCATATATAGGCTTTAAAAAATGGACTCCTTTTTAAAGATTTATTTGTTTTCTCACTTACTGGATGCCACTAGCACCATTCTTGTAAAGTGATGTCCAGTACACAGCTCCTCTGTTGTATGAGAAGCTGGCTACTTCATCTTAAAAAATGTGGATGCCTCACTATCTAGGATGTGATGGGGATGTTGGCTGTCCTTGCCCTCCTACTGAGAGTGTGTCCACTTCATTCCTCTGGGAATCATGTGGCCAAAGATGGCCTATATAACATCTGCCACATGAACTTATATCCCAGTATGTAGTACACACCTCTGCATTGTTAGGCAGGTCTTTTCCAAGGTTTCATTCTCAGGAGGTAAGCAGGATTCGCTCTGCTGAACAGCAAGTATGAGGGTTAGTGAATCATATTCCTGATCTTAACACATTTAAACATGGAAAATAAAATCCCATATCTGCAACAGCTCTGCCTAAATGTGAATTCATGTAATGTTGCTGTCATATCAAAACATGTAAAGCCATTTTACTATAGTCAAACACCTCCTGCTACCCTTTACACTGTGTCAACATTTCAAGATGCATCCAATATAGACTGAACAAAATACTTGGAATATTATCTTTTTACATTAATGTGTTGTTACGATCAAAAGAAAAACAATTTTATTTGGGGATTTTTAGTTTTCTGCATAATATAAGCTACAATGTCCTTTACATTGAGTTTCATGATGATTGGACCAAGAGAAATACTCCAAAAATGCTTTGAATAAAATTCTGTTACATTAGCTTTCCACTGAAAGTAAGTAAAGCTTTTGCAGTCTGATGTAAAGATACCATGTTGGAGAGTCTCCATTTTCTTTGGACAGTGACACTCTATCTATTACTTCAATAAGTTAAGAATATTCCTACATTTCTACATACAGTGCAAATATTAATCAGCCAGCTTCCCTTGCATGGGTTAAGGCTAAACTGCAGTGCCAAATGATGACTCACCATTGGAAATCTTTTTTAGTCCAGGCTCAGACGCTTTTAAATAAATTGTTCTTGGCTTTAATGGTTCTTGTTTGAGCAATAAACATAGAAAAGTACAGAAAATCAATTTTTTTTTTTTACTTTTAACTCATTTACAATTTTTTAAAGAACCAAAAATTGATAGATTCCTTATAGAACCAGAAGCTGTTTTTCTATGTCAGTGCTCTTAATCAGAATCATCTATTGAAAGGTTATTTGGAGAAACAAAAGTAGTTCTTCTGTCATAAATCCAAAGAAAAACCTACCCACTGAAAAATCTTTTAGGGAACCAAACAAGGTCCTTTTAAGCCATCAGTCCAAAAAAGAACCCACCATTGAAAGGGTGATTAGGGAACCAAAACACTTTTCTCTATTCAGATGGTGGATTTAGAGATTTTTAACACTACCGTTGCATGGTGCTAAAACTGCTCCTGCTTCTATTCACTCCAAACAGCGCTTTATTTATAAGAGTGCAGACTGTGAAATCAGCCCTATAGGTTGTTTTTTTGAGCTGGAAACATCGAGAATATCTGTATCTGAAAACACTAAAATGTTATTTACCAGCTTGGTTTCTGCATAACATTGTGGTCACGGACTCTGCACTCATCTGTGTAACCCAAACACACTCTTTCAGCTCATTGGGCAGACACGTCACATTGACTGGTGTTATTCGTGGAGATGGCGCTGCTGGATGCGCTCTCGCTCTCGCTGGTAATCCAGCCAGCTGTCTGCCGCAGTGGTGCAATCCCACAGGGCTCCAGCACAGTTAGCCAGGGATTATTTAGCCATGATAAGGCTGGTATCTGCTCTGTCCACCAGTGCTGAAGCAGAGCCGGGGCCCTATGCTCCACTGAGGATGGCTCTTGCCTATTAGTCTAGCCGACATGCAGCAGCAGAGCCGTGTGTAGCCTCGAGGAAGGCAGAGCTTTGAAGGACAGGGAATAAGAAGCAACTTTCAGCTCCACAGACAGACAGGTTCACATAAGGAGCACCACTGCACATGGCGCTTCATCCTTTTTCATTGACCTGGTGTTAATAGCTATCTAGCACGTCTTGTAATAAATTGGTGCACTGTGAAATAGTGTGGTGGGTAAAACTGTTAGCCATTTAGCTTGTGAAAATGAAATGATAACACCTGACTCTTGTTTTGAGTGAGGATTCTGGTTGGGTAATCAAAACAATTGCATGGTCGAAATTTAGAAGAAATTGGAAAAGCTGTGCTGGTGGCAGTGCTACAGGCAGGGTTATAGGCTATAGATTTATAATTTTATTCAGTACACTATTCAACACATGAAACATTTCTTTGAAGATAACACACACACACACACACACACACACACACACACACACACACACACACGTGACAGGGTTTGCTGCATGTATAAATAAGCGAGCACACCAGTCCATTGTAGCAAAGCAAAATGATCATCATGGGCAAAGGATGTGATTTGACTGATGTCCAAAAGGACATGATACAAGTGTACAGTTCAAAGGGTGGTAGTATCTCAGAACCTTCTAACTTCATTGGATGTTTGAGAGCCACTGTAGTGAAGATGTACAGAGAAGGGACTTAAATACACTGCTCAAAAAAATAAAGGGTACACCAAAATAACACATCCTAGATCTCAATGAATAAAATATTCCAGTTGAAAATCTTTATTTAGTACATAGTGGAATGCATTGAGAACAAAATAATATAACAATGATCAATGTAAATCAAAATTATTACCCCTTGAAGGTCTGGATTTGGAATCATACTCAAAATCTCATACCACCCTCATGGAGTCTGTTTCTGACAGTTTGAGCAGAAACATGGTAATTAGTGGCCTGCTGGAGGTCATTTTGCAGTGCTCTGGCACTGCTCCTCTTGTTCCTCCTTCCACAAAGGAGGAGGTAGCGGTCCTGCTGCTGGGTTGTTGCCCCCTTCATGTCTCCTGGTGTACTGGCCTGTCTCCTGGTATCTGCTCTGTGCTCTAGACACAGCAAACCTTCTTACCACAGCTCGCATTGATGTGACATCCTAGATGAGCTGCACTACCTGAGCAACTTCTGTGGATTGTAGACATCGCCTCATGCTACCTCTATGGTGAGAGAACTGACAAAATGCAAAAGTGACCAAAACATCAGCCAGAAAAGATGAGAACAGAGAAAAGGTCTGTGGTTACCACCTGCAGAACCTCTCCTGTATAGGGGTTGTCTTGCTAATTGCCTCTCCTTTCTACCTGTTGTCTGTTCCATTTGCACAACAGCAGGAGAAATTTATTAACAATCAGTGTTGCTTCATAACTGGACAGGTTGGTTTCACAGAAGTGAGGTTGACTTGGAGTTACATTGTGTTGTTTAAGTGTTCCCTTTATTTTTTTGAGCAGTGTACATTTAGTGCCTCCCAACAGCACAACAGTGTTGCCCTACAGGCCACAGATAAAGGAGAACAATGACTCCAATGAGTGGTACAGCGTGATCAGAACATCACAGTGGACCAGTTAAGCTTTATAATGAACAAAGGTGCAGTGAAGAAAATGTCAGGAATTATTGAGGGAACACTCCAAGCGAAAGGGTCATAATATGATTGTATATGAAATAAATAAAGTAGATTTTTTTGTAACAACAGTACGTCAAGGTCTGGAATATATTCAATGGTAAGACAACAGCTGGTTCTCAAAGTTGATATGTTGAATGTTGTGGGCAGGAATGAAAACCTTAACAAGGGCAACACCATTATGACCAGATGACTTGGTCAGATCATCTCTGAAACTGAAAGGCTTGTTGTGTACCCCCGGTCAGCAGTGAGTAACTACCTACAGCATCCTTCAAATGTCAGAGATCTCAATTGGATCGAGCATCTATGGAATGCTAGAACAGCAAGTCAAATCTGCAGTGCATCTACCTCAAAACTTAAAGACTCTGCACTTAGTGGGAGCCCTTTTATTGGCATATTTATGCAATTTATGCATATATGTTTTTATTACTCTTTTTGCCTTATATCTTCTATTTATGCAGTTGTATAACACTTTACAAGTTTTTTTTTCCTCAAACTGTAATCTCTCTCTCTCTCTCTCTCTCTCTCTCTATATATATATATATATATATATATATATATATATATATATATGAGCTGTGACCCATCTGCACAATTCTCAGCTACACTCTAACACTCTGCCCCATTCATCATTGGTCAATTTCTGACCACAGGACTGCTGTTGACCCACTATTATTTGGATGATGGACCATTCTTAACACAGCAGTGACACTGACATGGCAGTGGTATGATAGTGTGTGTGCCATTGCTTGTGTGAATGTATCAGACACAGCGGTACTGCTCAGGTTTTTACACACCTCAATGTCACTACTAGGCTGAGAGCGGTCCACCACCCAAAAAATATCCAACTGAGAGTGGCTCGGTGGTCAGAAACTGACCTTGATGAAGGACTAGAGGATGGCTAACACAACCTGTACATCAACAGATGAGCTGTGGACATTAACTGTATGCTGGCAATACAAAGCTACAAACTAGATGTTTCTAATAGAGTTTTATGTTTAATGTTTTATTAGCATTATGACACAGTCCATCAATCATTCAGGACAATAAAGCTGGTGTAATTGCTGATAGTTCTACACAGTGTCTGTACCCACCACAAGCCTGACAAGCCGGTGCATATTTTCTAGTACCTGATCACACAATACTGATTAATAGAACAGGCCAAAAAAGGGCTTAATTATGCACCCTTGTACCTTGTTTGTCAGTGAAAGGTTCCTTCATTAAAAAAAGGGGGCATCTGTTTATGTTAACGCTTGCTAATTGTGTCCCTAATTATTGACATGGTTTAATTAAATGATGCTAATTACATCACCTACAGTGTAGGTTATATGAAGAGCATAATTATGTTATATTGAGGGTGTTTAAGCACATCATTACAATTTTGAACATGTTATGAAGATAGTAATGAGTATTTATGGGGCACTTTTTTGTATGGATGAACTGCAATCATACAGTATTATATTGGCTACAGTGACCTAAAACAGCCTGGACACCCATTTGTTTTGCTTTGGCTAATGATAATGAATACTGTTCCATGCTGTAGTAGTTAAATGACTTACATAAATGAGGAATGGTACAACACTGGAGTTGGGTGAGTTTGATCTATTGCTGTTGGTTATTACACTATCCCTGTAAAAGGCCACAGTTAAGTGACTTTGGAAATAGGAGTGATTTGTGTCCAGTGCGAAAGGGAAGAGGAATGATGGCAAAAAGCATCTGGGGCCGTGTGATCAATAATGTATTTTTGCCTGGTGTGAAAACAACATCACTCATCCTGCAACACAACGTTAACTTTTATCAATACTTTTATTATTTTTTTAGAACATTTACAAAGGAGACTACAGTGCATTGAACATTTCATTATTTTGTACATCAAAGCTGTAAACTCTGCAGCACAGATCCTTCTGCACTCTGCACTTGCTCCTCAGATGAAAAAAAAAATCTCTCTGCTAAATATTGGACTTTAATTTTCTCACAGCTGGCTCCGAATATTGGTGACCTACTTTAGGCTACCCAGTGAACATCATTACACAAACTTAGAACGCGACTTAGGATGTAGACTTTTTCTGTAATATCAGTTATTATCACTCCATGCCGTGCTCCCTACGGGAAACTCCTTTGCGTGAACCTCGTACGTACGGTATTTTCTGTCTTGCCTTCTTCTCAACACACAGCTTGTAGGCTCCTGTATTGTTACGCAGAGCTTTAGTGTTCTGCGGACGAGCAGTGAGCAGAATCAGAGAAGGAATCTTTTGCCTCCTAAGCCATGACTAATTTAAGACCAAAGCCTGCAAACACTCTGAAGTAATCCCCCAATCTTCTCCTGCAGTCCACAACCTTTGATGAAAGTCAATGAAGATCAAGGGAGCCTGTCAAGTGCTTTCCAATTTGTCAGACCTAATATAAATGAAAGTCACCCTTCAAAGGAATATTCCATTGTTGGACTCAAAGTTCTTTTCAACAGGTCAGTCACCATACTACTAATTTCTAGCCAACAACAGAGCTATATAAAGCTCCAAACAACATTGCTTTTTCTTCTTACCAATTTCAAATAAGTGGAAATTACTATAATTAATGGAGATATGTGCTTCCACTTTGTTTATTATGCTCTTTTATCTTGCAAATTCCTTTGTTTTCTGGAGCATCATTATACTGCCTTATGTGTGTCCCAGTTGCAGTGTCTCGTACATTTTGGTTAAAATGGCCATAAAATAAAAGTGGTGGATGTTCTGCAGGACATTCCAATACACTATAATGCCACTACATAAGAGAAATGAAGACTTTTCTATACATTTTTCACAGTTTAATTACTCTGCAGGATTCAAAGCATTTGAATCCTTAAAAGGCTGTTGGAGCTTTTTTTCTGTCTTATTAATTATATATACTAGCACATCTCCAAAAATGTTAATATAATTAACCCAAATTTTATTAGTTATTTATTTTAAAGGTAAACTGTCATACATTTTACAGTCCTTACATGTAAATGTATTTCAAGCTATTCTGATTTAATGTTGGTACTATTTCAATATTTGACTCAAACTTGAAATGAAATAATAATAGATTATGCATTTCTGATTTTAATGAGCTATAAGCCATACTGATCAATAATAAAATGAACTTTA
Organism: Crenuchus spilurus; assembly: GCA_036984385.1. Taxonomy (NCBI): domain Eukaryota; kingdom Metazoa; phylum Chordata; class Actinopteri; order Characiformes; family Crenuchidae; genus Crenuchus; species Crenuchus spilurus. Next base: position 29,624 of record BRDA01047545.1, on the reverse strand, counting down.
AATGTCACTTTATGTGAAATGAATGTAAAATGTCGGTTTATCTTTTTGAATTGCGTTATGGATAGCAATGAACATTTAAACAATATTCAGTTTTTTGCTGTGGTGCTGTATTAATGTTTTACATATCTTGTTTAGATTATTTAAAAATACCAGTTATCACTTTATTGTGTGAAGGGATTCACATGATTCATTGCTGAGTATAAAAGGGGCAAAATTGTGACAAAGCATGTTGTAATTGTGTACTGTAATTTCCTTCCTGTATATTCAGTGGCATGCAATAGTTAGTGCACCCTTAGTCACCCCTGTTCCTGTGAATATAATTTCTTTTAACATTTTGGAGCAAGGTTACTTTAATTTTTTAATCTTTTACAGTTTAATAATAACCAAAAAGATCTCAAAGCAAAAACAAATTGGCAGTTTTTTAATGAATTATAGTTCTGTGAGATTCATCCACAGATTTTTAATGATGTTTAGGTCAGGGGACTGTGAGGGCCATGGCAAAACCTTCAGCTTGTGCCTCTTGAGGTAGTACACTGAGGATATGTGTTTAGAATTATTATCCTATAGAAGCCATCCTTATTTAATCTTAACCTTTTTACAGAAGGTGGGATGTTTGCTTCCAGAATTAGTCAGCATTTAATTGAATCTCTTCTTTCCTTTTCCACTGAAATGATCCCTGTGCTACTGGCTGCAACACATGCACAAAGCACTAATGATCCACCCCCATACTTAACAGTTGAGGAGGTGTTCTTTTCACAAAAATTCTGCATGCTTTTTTTCTCCAAAGATGCCATTGCTCATTATGGCCAAAAACTTCCATTTTAACATCATTAGTCCAGAGGATTTTCTTCCAAACAGCACCAAGCTTTTTCAGATATGTGACCCAGCCTGGGAAAACCTGACCAAAGTCTTTTTTTTCAAATACAAGTTATATACACAGTTGGAAAGAGTACTGTTTAAGGAATCCTCACACAAAATTTTAGCCAATTATCTCTTATACTTTTCAAGATATAGCATTCTGAGCTATAGCTTACTGAAACTCAACTCAGTTTATTTGTGTCACAAGACATTAATACATCAGAAATAATTACAATTAATTCAAAACAAATCCAGATCTACCAAAAATTAACACTGAAAGATGAGACTGGGTACAGTCGCTCTGTTTACATCAGCTGAAAACATCTGACCTGCTCACATTTGGTGGATTGATACATGAGCTCAAACACTTTTCTACTGTGAAAAGAAGTATTTTGGGAACTGAATGACAACCAACAAAGCTTGTGTACCTCTGCAGTAGAAATAGTTCTACATCAGGATTCAAAAACAACTTTTTTTGGTTAGTTTAAGTATTTTTTTTTTCATAAAAACATGTACTATGATATTTGAGACTATTATCTTTCATTAAAACATCATTCAGCAATAAAACCAAGTGGATAATTTTTGTCGCTAATGTGAGTGATCTCAATAAGTTAGCTAATGACTTTGGTTGGGTTTTCCCTATATTTTATCTTATCCTCCAGAGTCTGCTAAATCTACATGTACTTTTTTGCAGTCAATGTGTGTTTTCATTTTCATTTCTAGTAAACTGCATGATCAGTTCTCTCTGAAAAATTTCTTAGTCTTCCAGACAGCAACACCATTCATGTTAAGTGCCACTTCTTAATTACTTTTTGACCTGAGGAAACAGCAGAAAAATATAAGAAAATATTCTTATAACCTTCTCCTGCTTTGTGGGCATCAGTTATTTTCAGCTGCTTAGTAGCTGCTTAGAGGAGCCTATACATCTTTACATCACCTGTCCTTTTTTTGATGACTGTGAACAAGCCATAGCCTTAAAAAGCTTATTAACTGAGATCTTGGTAAACATTATCTGAGAGCTTCCATTGCTTTGGGGTGCTCAAACATTTGCATGGTGCTCCTTTTTATTCACATTCATAGGAATTTCAAAGAGGGATGCTCAAACCTTTGCATGCCACTATACATTTTAGAACCTTCTATATATTGCACCAAATATAGTTTGGTAAATATGGTTCTTCTATAAGTCTTAGAACATGTGTGGTACTATATAGAAACCTAGCATAATATAGAAAGAGTATAGTTATCAAAAAGCCCAACTAACAAGTGCCAACAGCATGAAGAAAAACTAAATTTGGTTTGAGCATTTGATTGATATCCCATTATGCTTATTATTATAAACATGACTATTTCCTAATTTAGCATGCTATGAATATATTGGCGCATGATCACATATCATCTTGTTATGGATAATGGCATTAAAGTCTGTAAGAAATGCAGGAATATAGAGAAAATTTAGCCTAAAAGAGAGAAGGAGAGAGATGAGATTCTTCAGCCCAATCTGATTACCTGTGTCCTTTTAACGCCCCTGCTTTGGGTACTCCTTCCAAAGCAATATGCAACCCAGCCACGTACTGGCACTAGCTTTTAATGCATAGCTTGAAGCCCTTCCATTAGTCTTAATGCCCTTACACCTATAACACCCTGCTCCATTCTGTAATCTATAAAGAGAAAAACTGTGCAATCAATGGCCTGCACTGTATCACAAGCTTTAGGGGACACTGCTGTATAATGACAGAGGCGTCGTCTTCCTTTTTGTAGCAATAAATAGGCCTGCTCAGTTGCATTTTGTTTTCTGAGCTGGTCTTGAGAAGGTATTTCTTCTTAGATGTAGGAATAGATATTCCTTCCATTTTAGTGCTCTCCGTGATCCCATACCTTAGTTCCCGTAGATAAAATGGGATGGAATGTAGAGATGTTTAATTTGTTTTTCTTATCAGCGAAGAGAAATAGCACTTCTGTACACTCATATATTTCTATACACAAAATAAACATGTCAGAAAAGGGAGTGATGCTGTAAAAGATACACTTTTACTAACTTGAAAAACTTTACAATGCTTTTTAAAGAATAATTGTTCTAAATGATGGCTGAGTACTGAGAAGTCTTGAGTTTATAAGAATACAGCTAACTCGTGTCATAAGACGTGTATATTGATTTGTGCTCAGCCTAAATGTGAGTAATTTGTAATTAATTTAGGCTGACATAAAATACATGCCCTCTAAGTAAGCAGGGGTCAAACAAAATGAAGTCTGCTAAACTAACAGGCATGCTTATTAAATCCTGTTTAATTGAAATTTCCTTTGGGGACCATTTAAAGTCAATAGCATATCATGTGAGAGACAACTTGCTTTGAATCTGCTGTGCTAAAAAGCAAAGACTTTTGTTTATAATTACTGTGCTGTGCACTGTATCCAATTAATGTCAACATGGGCTAATTTGACAGGTAATCACACCAATGTTTTCTTCTCTTTTTCTGTAATTATTCACCTGTAAATATGGAAATTTGATCAAAGAGCATTTCTCATTTGAATACAACTTCTACAATATCTGGAGTGGATTTAATTAAGCCGTTTCTTAGTCAGTGAAACAATCATAAAGGTCATGCATGAGATACTGTTAAAAAAGAAAAAAAAGTGCAATATGTGCTATTTTCACATAACAAAAAATGTACACAGAGGATTCTTGCTTGCATAGATGGCCAACAGACATTATTAATGTGCTGAATGAATAATGTATTGAAGAACGTGGTTTGTTACCTTGAGACCTTGAGCTATGAATCAACTGCACCAGAATAAAACCAGAATCACATTTACTGCTTGTCTAGACTATATTTTGAATGTGTGAAAGCACTTTTGAAACTTCCATGGACAACCCTGATGTTGCTAATAATGAGGAAACCAAGCGCTAGTTGTGTTTACCACCTGGCTAAACCAGCCATATCTCCTTGTGGCATTCAGGAAGGCTCTTGTATGCCGATGCGACTCAGTGACAGTAAAGAATGAGCAGGCCATGAATCGCTCTTTGTATGAGATTTGTCATCATATCCAGTTCAATTGCTTCAGGGTCAGCACTCAAATTAATTCTGCTCTGACTGTGGGAGATGGATGAGTGATGGAGGAGATGGTTGTTTATGAATAATAGTAACATATGTTTCTGCTGGTGGAATGGACAATGCTGTGGCACCAGGTCGCTGGACTGCTCTGTAATTTACTGCCCTTTGTTCCAGCACAGGTCACTGAACTACATTAGAGGGGCTTGTTGAGGAAATGTCTCTGCAATCATAAGTCAATAAAACACTTTGGAAAAGGCTTTGCAACTACTGTGTAACATATATAATCACAATCTTGAGTTACTTCATTATGCCATTTGAATGCAAATCTGTGAGAATAGGCCTTGGGTCAGTAAATATTTCCAATGAAGCTATTCACATAAAATATTCACCATACATTGGTAGTAACACAGAAATTACAAAAAATAGAATAAATAAAAAGTTATGTGTATTAATGTAATAAAAAGGGACAAAAGTATTGAACATGCAAAATTAAATATATTGATTAATTGATTGATGGAGAAGATGCTTGTTTGAAATGGCAGCTTTAACCCCCTGGAGTCTGAAAGTATTTCAGATACTCTGATGTAGTCTGACATGTCTTCACTTTTTTACAAATTGCACCCATCTAAAAAATGTTTCTAAAAGTAAAAAAAGTGTTATACAGCCTTTTGTTCAACACAAACTCAGCAAAGAGTACTAAACAATTTTTTCTTCCAAATATGGCATGCTGTATTCATGCCAAAAATGATCACCTGACACATTGCATTCTCCCAGTAATTCAGAGACTTTTCTAAATCTTGTGTAACAATCTTCACATGAACTTCACCATGCCTCTTCAGTAATGGAGTCTTCTGGGGTGTGTGTGCATAGAGGACTTGGCAGTAGAGTGCATTGTTGTTACTGTATGATAACTGCATCTACTTCCTCCAAGATTTTCTGAAGCTCGTCCGGAGTTGTCCTTGACTCCTGGGTTACTGTTCTGACTAACCTTCTGACTCCCTGGCCAGAAATTTTGTGAGGACAACCTTTTGTACATGGCTGGTTGATAATGGAGGGATGTTCTTTCCTCTTACACACAGTGGCCCTCATTGGTAATCACTGGAACATTTGCAAAATCTGTCTACCTAGTGCTGTTCTTATGTAGTGCAACAATCATTTTGTGAAGGATTTGGAAGTAATCTGTTACGCTTAGACAACAGATTTGTACACTTGCATTCAGGTGGGAAGCCTTTTTCTAACCAATGAACATGCACTAACCTACTTGACTTAAATTTAACAGGTAGGAGGTAGAACTACTTAGTGAAAACAGGTGATGACTTGCCTTTTTGTGCTGCTTTTCCTTAGTGTTTTTTTCATTAATTGGTTATTTTATTACAGTGCCTTTAAGACTGATATATGTAAAGATCTCTCTTCTGATTGGCTGTCCTATATTGTGTCTCATTCAAAAACTCTTCAGACAGAAACACTTCAGTCTGAATAGGAAACACTTCAGTCTGAATAGGTGAACAGTCTTCAGTCTAATTGCTGTAGATAACATAGGCTGAATTATTTGTTGCAATTATTATTATTGCTGTGAGTTATACATTGAATGATTGCTGTCCTATAGCTTCATATAACTACACGCCAATGTTGACTGATACAGTGGAAGCACATTTGGTGATAATAGCACAAACTTGTTTTGTAATATCTAGTAAATGACATTAACAGCCACCTTTGCACAGAGCAGAAAGTAACCCAACTAAGAACTGTATATTTACTATTTATTCTCCATAATGATCATAATAAAAGCCTTGAAAATAACCGCTAACTACACAAAAGCAATGCCTCTGCCAGTATGAGTGTCATGAGCAATACAGCGTCAGTGTTGACAGTTTGGTCAAGATCCCACCAACGCAATAAATATCAGCTTTAACCATACCCTCATAGACTTCAAATGGAAACAAAAAGGCTCGAGAAGCATCCAAATTAAAGAGCTTGAAAAAGCTATGGCAAGGCACATAAGACTAAAACAATGCATGAGATGACATCGCGTAAAAATAGGGGCTAAAATAAATAAGTGTAATAAGAGTGTAAATTGAAAACATTCCAAAAAACAAAAACACTTAGACCTGAGAGAGAGAAAACACATGGTTAAAAGGGAGGGAGTGGGGTGTGTAGTTAAAGCCCAGAGGAAGCCTGAGATCAAGAGGCAGACACAGTGAGTAAAACTTGAGCATCTTGAAAATACCAGCTGGAAGTTTGACTGCATTTGTCGGACAAAGACCGAGCGCTAAGAGGTGACTTTCATAAGGGAGACTCATGCTGGCCCTTCACGCCAATAAATCATGTAATTGAATTTGCCCTAAATTGTCAGTGAAGTATTTGTCAATAAACATTATTTTATACTTTTTGTTTGCTAAAAATGCTGAATTGCAGTATGGCTGATTTTTTTTCTGTGCCTCCCATGTAGTCTACTGCTAATCACTACTGCTACACATTCTTAATTGTGACATAAATGACATGTGGCTAATTATTTTAGCAGTTAGTTAATTTTTTAGGCTTATGTTATTATTAGAGAGATGCAAGAGTTCATGCTGTAATCTAGATTCAAAATAATGCTAACATTAGGCTATATTTAGATATAAATACATATGCTGTTTTATTTTCCTGTAATATATTGAAGATGAGTGATTTTCTTGCTGAAAATATTTTTTGCTTGTATCACCATCTTTCACTTCAGATACTCAAGGCCACAGTCTACCAGAAAAATAACAAGCTTTATTTCCTCAATTCGCCAAACAATTCCATGCTGTCTGAACCTTGGAGGCAACAGCATAAGGAAAGCATATGCACAAAAAAGGAAAAAGAAGATATATTACTCCAGAGCACATATTGTAGCGAGGGTGAAAACAATTCAAGTCTTTCTTTGTGGTTCTTTACAGGAGGCAGTCTGCATGGTGGAGAATTTTTATTGACCTGCAAGTATTCCCATGAAGAGAATCACACTAAAGACAATAGCAGGAGCAGGATGAGTTTATTTATAGCATCATTTTGATGTTATAAATCCAAATGATGTGTGTTAGGTGTGTTTCTTAAGTGCAGTTGACCTTAGCAGACCATCTGATGTGTCTTTAAAATCTATATAAAACTGCTGAGGTCAAGCACATCATAGTACAAACATCATTTTGCACTGAAGCTCTGTTGCTTTGTGAAATGTGCAGTGGTTTTAGATCGTATGGAAATATTTTGCATGGCCATTTCCATGATGAAAAGACAACCTGACATATATTTCTGTGTTTTTCAAATGTTCCAGGAAATGAAAATGTATTCCAAGGACACAACACTCAACATTAGCTGAGCCGAGATGCAGTTATTATATAAAGGAAGATTGCTGTAGTTCACCACAAGGTTAGCTGTCCTCCACGGGAAGAGTGGTGTATACTTTATAGAACAAACTTTGTATACTAAAGTAAACAGCAGTGTTGCATATTATTTAAGTACAACCCTGATTCTAGGAGCTTTTGGGTCAAAGACATTTGCTGATGGTCAGGGGTGGAGGTACAGTGAGATAGAGTTGATACAGTACCTAAAATGGAGCCAAAATACATAAAGATACCAATATTTAAACACACATGTACTTCGAAGTCAAAAGTAAATGTTTTAAAAAAGAAATTACATTTTAGACAGTGTGTGATGAGGTCAGGGTCCAGATTAATCCATTTTGTGGCCCTAAGCTATAGAAAATCCCACCTTAGATACAGTTTTCATATAGTACATGTATACATAAAGGTATATCAGTAAGTTTGGTGAGTTGACAGGATTTGGATGCATAAGTGTGTATGCTGCTTAAAACACTAACTACAGCTCAACTGACCATATAGGAGCACTTTGAAATTCTACAATTAAAGACTGTAGTCAATCTGTTTCTCTGTGTACTTTGTAAAACTTTGTATACCTCTGTATACACCTACCTTGTTGGTCCACCATTAAGATGTAAAGTCAAAGACAGTAGCTCATCGGTTGCTGCACAGTTTGTTTTGGTTATCCTCTGTCTTCATTTGTGGTCACAGCACACTGCCTATAGGATATTTTTGGCTGGTTGATTCACTATTTTCACTAGTTTAACTACATCAGCCGCTCTGCTGTGTCTCATCCACTTGTACCAGCACATCACACATTAACACACCACCACCACATCAGTGCCACAGCAATGCTGAGAATGACCCACCATCCAAATAATTCCTGGTCTGTGGTGGTCTTATAGTGGACCGGGTAATTGATGATCAGAGTGAAATGAGGCTAACGAGATATACAGAGAAAAAGATTGTAGAACTACAAAGTGCCCCGATATCTTCAGTGGAGCTAACATGGATGATGAGTTTAGATACAAGATATGTGTACTTAATGAAGTGGCCAGTTAGCTGCCAATATGATATTTATTGATAAATGCAAACACTAAATTGTTGTTTTTACATACATACACATTACACTTATATAGCACCTTTCTAGACACCCAAGGACGCTTTACAATCAACACACTTCATATACACACACTGTGGTGAGAAGCGGCAGCCAGTTGCGCACAGCGTACTCTCAACCGGAAGTGACCATCCACATGGAGGACTGCATCGAGCACTAGGGGGATCACCCAGGACAGAGTGCCAACCATATCTGGGCATACATACACATTCATACCTAATAATATTTTTTAGAGTAGCCAATTCACCTGATCTCCATGTTTTTGGACAGTAGGAGGAAACCGGAGTCCCCGGAGGAAACCCACGCAAACAAGGGGAGAACATGGAAACGGCGCTCAGATGGGGACTTGAACCCAAGACCTCAGCGCTGAGAGGCGAACGTGCTAACCACTAAGCCACTGTGCTGCCCAGTGTCCCATGTCCAAATTGTGGCTGATAATGTCAACTGATAGCTTGTACAGTTGTAGAGTTTTGTGTGTGTGTTCACTGTTCCCTTTGCAACTCCCTTTCATATCAAATCAAATCAAATTTATTTATAAAGCGCATTTTACAACTGATGTCACAAAGCAGCTTTACAGGGTTAGTAATAACATACATCAAATCATTAATCCCTAATCCCCAGTGAGCAAGCCAATGGCAACAGTGGCAAGGAAAAAATCCCTCAGAGCTGGAGGAAGAAACCTTGGGATGAACCAGACTCACATGGTGGAACCATCCTCCTCTGGTCAACAAATTCTAAGTTTGTGATAAATCATAATCATATGATGTTGTTGTAATGTTCAGGTAAACTGATATGGTGACAGTAGTGGGACAGGGATGATGATGACAGTGGTATCAATGATAACGGCCAGAAAGTCCATATGAACTCCAATGTGGGCAGTAGAGTAGGGTATCTGGAGCAGGCCACAGTAGTTGGTTGTTGGTGGGCAACTGATCCAAGGAAGCATCATGCAGAGAATAGTATTCAGTCTTCCATCAGTCTGGACCGGACCAATGGGCAATCACTCACTCGGAAAAGACAAAAATGGAATTAGTTCTGTTTGGATTTATAGCGCAGGTGGATTATGAGACATATCAGAGTGTGGCTATTGACTCTGGCAGAACTATCTAGAACAGCCTACCTAAAAGGAGAGAGTCAGAAGGTAAACAGGCATGGGAGCTCCCCGAGACACTGGCATCCCTCTGCTCACCGTCAATAAACCTGAGTGATCACGTGAGCAGCGGTATGACAGCCCCAGCATCTCAGTTCACTATAAATCCCTACGTCAGTGCACCCCTGGACCTACAACCTTTCTATAATGTAAAGTATTAATTACCAATTATTGTTAGAATCATACACAAGATAAGATGTAAAATATCCTATGCCAAACCATTAGAGCTTCACATAGGACCCAACCCTCTTTCTTTCTACCAGCAGCCACACAATCCTATTGTTTCAATCCTACAGCTACACCCTATGGTTGCTGTGGCCGTTTATGAGCCGATCAGCAACCAGCTAGCCTTAATATCTACGGTTACTTATTGAGCCCATCACATGAGTACCCAAACCACACACTGCATTACTAGCTCTTCACAGGCGTCATCAGGTAGGCACCTTCCCTCGTCAGTGTTTCACTGAATTAAACCCAAAACACCTCCAGAAGACTCAACAGTGAAGTCTGGCATCCCAGCCCCACCCTCCTCCAAGCTAGCTTGTGACCTTTAATGGCCACAGTGTAGTATATTTTTTTTCATTATATTACTTACATTACAATTGTATAATACATCAGTATGATATCGGTTTCATTCACAATCAGTTGTTAATTATTGGTTACCACTTCAATCCCAAAAAAACTCTACATCTCTATTAAATACAACACTGTTTAACTCATATTTAACTGCCTAATGACAGCACACAATGGATAAATTAATAAGAACAAAAGCTTACCTTTGAGCAGTAATGTACATGTCTGTTGTGAGTAGTTGAAGACTGCTATTTTCAGTCCTTTTTGAACTTGAGAAACAGTAGAGGAGGTTAATGCTGTGCTAACATGTTGTGCAAAACAAAGAAAATATTGTTCTGTGCCCTAGTGCATGATCTAAAAAAGTGTAAAAGTTGGCATGGTGGTAGCATCCATCAAAATGATCTAAAGAAAGCATTGTCAGTCTCTTTATTTATTTAAGCTGGACAAAAGTATGATGATGCAAGAACTTTTAACCAGTTGGTGTAAGACCACCTGCACATGTGAGGCCCGAGGCTGCAGCCTATATGGTTATGATTGCCACAGATGCAGTAGTATGTGATATTGTTGGGGATATGATGACTAATAGGTGGTACTATTCCTTGCACAAAAATAAATTGGCTTAGCTGTGAGAAGGTTCATTTTACACACATACTGTATGAATTTGGATTGATTAGGAACAGGGACACTCTTATTGATGATGAGTATTTGAGGAGCTAATGTACCTGCTAAATGTGAGTGAGCAAGTGATTTTGTTACTTCATTTGTTCTGTAGTTAATGTAATGGTATGAATACATTATTTAGAACAGATAATACATTCTAAACATATGCAGATATGAACAGGAAGCATGCTGTTTTTCTTTCTCTTCTTTTCATTTTTACTGTGTAGGTCCCAGTTTTTGTTCTGTATGAAAAAACTTCACATCACAAGGACCTTGAGATTCATTATAATCTGTTGCTGCTTCCGTGCAGCACATTGAAACTCAATTTTCTAGCTGTTTCCTTGACTCTTTTTGATGTGTATCTCCTCAGTAAATATACTGACAGAGCTGAGGATATTATTGATCAGCATGATGAACAGATCAATAAAATTGAAGGACAGCACAGGAAAGGATGTTTATTTGAGCTATTCAAATGTAGGCAAATATGTCTGTGTTGGTTTGTTAATGAGTTCCCAAATCACACCATGTTTCTTTACGAACTCATTAGAATTCACAAATGACTAATGCTTTTATTCACATATTTAATGACTGAAGTTAGTCAGTTACTTTATAAAATGCTCCCCAGGTACTTCTCAGCAGAGCTGCTGCTCCATATAGCCCATGCAGATCAGTACACACTTTGCAGTTATGTTTTTAAACATTGTTTGTGTTGTTTTCAGTTTTCATTCTTTGTAAGTTAAAATCTTACCAGAAAATGTAAAAAAAAAAATTTAAATGCTGATTAAAGGACTTGATAAGCATTCAACTTAAATATGAAAATGAGACCATACCCACTTCTGGTTAAGTCAGAATACAGGAACATATTCAGTCATTCTGAGCTCTAAACAGATACAGATAATGTCATTGCATTATGCCCTGGTAGTTGCATTATGCCCCAATTTTGCAATTTTGTTAGTTACAAATCAGGTCTACGGGTCGTTTTGTGCCTAACTGGTGAAAGAACATGTGAAAAAAATCTGTCTAGCCTACACTGTATAACTGTATAACTTATACACTGTAAACTTGAATGATTAACAGTGCTTTCACACCTACATTGTTTGGTCCGAATTTTTGGACTTCTCAGTTTGGTCTGAACCAAAATAGCAGGTGTGAAAAGGGTCCAAACAAGCAAAATTTGGTGCAACCAAAATAGGTAATCTGAGTCCGGATCTACTGAACCATGGTCCAGATTGAGTGCAGTGTGAAAACACTTTTCTAGAAGATTTGGACTTTACGACCAATTACAGGAAGCTCTTCAGAAACAGAGCTACCAAGACTTGCAGGATTGCTTGCTGGTTTTTCCTCCTTATTTGTTAGTGGCCATACAATTGCTTCAGGGCAAGCAAATTTGGCAAATTTGAACTACCTTAGAGTACTCTGCCTGAAGTCGCTGCTGGTGGTATAAATGCCATAATAACTGAACTACTGTGGTAACAAAATGAATATGTTAATTCATTTTATCCTGGAAGGTTTCCCACCAAATTAACCACCCACTGAATTTGCAACACACCAACGTCAGACACACATCTGTCTACAAACCAATCAGTGTCAAGTGTAAGAAGATGCACCCCATGTAAGCCTTGGTTCGAACCAGCCTTGGTTCGAACCAATGAATATGTAAGGGACTAAAAGTATGTTTTTTTTCTTCAAAAATTTAAAACATCCACAAATTGTTTGTTAAGTATTTTAAAACTTGAGTACAAATCTTCCACAATAAGTAGGCTTGTGTGTGTGCTCACTAGTGTGTGTGTTTGTTCACTACATGGATGGTATAAATGCAGAGGTCAAATTCCTGTGTAGCACTGTGGTGAACGGGTTCTTCTACCACTTGATGACTCAAGCATGACTACAGAACTGCAAGCTACATGTGCCAGAGAGTCCTGAATGCTGGGCTTTTAGCTTTTAAAAAATATAATGAATAGCCTTATTTGGATTGTTTAATTTGACCTTATTTTGAAGGATACAGTCCAAAATTAGGCTGTTCTAATAATGCTGCATGGCTTGAGGTCTAATAGAAAACGATTCATTTCCAGCCTTGTTTTGATACAGTTTCTTCTTCATGCTAAGAAATTGTCCAAAGGCAAGGTTTAAATAGTTTTTCATTGACAATACAGTTCAACTTTACCAAAGTACATAACTGTACTTGTAAATGACCTTCTAAATATCAATATCAGCCTATTCACTGCTCCTGAAAAGATAAACTTTAAATTGATGCAACTTTTACCATCATTATGGAACATAAGGTCTGGGTTAATTGCTAAATTTGCACTGTGAAACTGTTAAATTCGTTGTAAAATCGTGCGTGCTTATAAGGCAAACGCAGATGCAGAAATGAAGTTTGTGGAATATTACTGGCCTGGGGACAGTAACAGCAGGACGCCAATGTGACAAGCTTGTGGAGAGTACTTGCATCAGGATAAAGACATTCAAAGCAGTAAAAACAGACTGCATAATAAAGTTGTGGTATGAAAGAACATCAGTAATTTTATTTTTAATGACTGATTCATTCAAACAGTAATGAATGACTTTGTGTGCCTCACAGTAGCATTGGTGTGAAGAGGTCAAGAGGAAAATGTTCTCCTACCAGATAGTCATATATATATATATATATATATATATATATATATATATATATACACACACACACAACATGCATTCATATCTGAGAATCTGAACTAAACATTTGAAAAATTCTGCAATGCACTGCTGGGCCACAGTTTTGATCATAGTGATAGTTTGAGAAATACAATAGTAGGTTTTCCTTTATATATATATATATATATATATATACAGTACATACACACTACCGGCCAAAAGTATTAGAACACCCCGATTTTTCCAGATTTTTTGCACTTTGAAATAAAAGAATAGTACAAATAAGCACTTGAAGATAGAACTCATTGATTCAATTTATAGACCAAAAAATTTATCTAAACTTTAGACTCATCAAATGAGCACCTTTGGCAGATATAACAGCTGAATATACTCGTGACATTCTTTCTACAATAGACATCAAATATTATTCAGTTCTTCACAAATCTGCTGCACATGTTCATATAACTATGTGACACTTGTAGGTTTGCTTTGCTTTCACTCTTCTGTCCAGTTCATCCCAAATCAGCTGGATGGGGTTTAAGTCTGGAAACTGTGCTCCACTCCATGTTTTCAAGCTGATCGTCTTGTTCTTTTTTCCTGAGGTAGTTCTGGCAGAGCTTGGACTTATGTTTCGGCTCAGTATCTTTCTGTACGATGAATCCCTGACCAACTAGGTGCATACCTAAGGGTATATTCTCACTTCTCCATAATGATATAACTCATCCACCTCATTCAACAGTAGCATGTTTTTGAGATATACAGCATTTTATTTCTTTCCAGGTTCACTAAATGCATTTTCAAAAAGTGCATAAATATAGTGGGTGAACAAGTCTCTAATGGAAGGGATGTGACTCAGATAGCAGTGTTTACATGATCAATGTTACTAATTTGCTAACATTTGAGCAGTGACCTAGAAATAGTGCAGAATACTGTGTATTTGTTCACGTCATAATTTTTCTTTGTTTTGAATTATGCTTATTTATAATTCTTATTTATTTCCAAGTAAAAATGAAATAGAATTTCAATGCTAGTTAACTGTACATTAGAGTTTTTTAAACTTATGTTGTTATTGCTCAGACATTGCTCATGCTAATCCTGTCTCAGAAAACAAACATTATATGTTCCCAAGCAGTGAAGAAGAGCCTCCTTAAACCAGTGCAAGCAGAGGCTCTCCTACCTAAGCTGCAGCCTTGACTTGACTTGCAGACATAACTACTGTTTCAAGAAAAGCTTCATTGGAGAACAACATCTCCCTTAAGTCTTGTTTCTCCTACAGTAACTCTGTGGATCTAAGCCTGCAAAAGAGCATTACTGAAGACTCTGGCCTAGGCAAGAACCACAGTAATGTCATCTTCAAAGATGTATCATAGTTGGTCTATTGTAGAAGTGACAAGCAGATAAATATACCATTATTACTGATCTTCCATGCATTGCTTTAAAAATGACTTTAATGGCTCATTTTAGACATGATGGAGACTGGGTCTACTACACTGCTGACACAGGTGGCAATGAATTTTCAATAAGTACCACCTTCCAGTGAGTCTAAAAGCACCATGCTATGGATAAGCAGCCAGCCACTTTACCAATTGAGTCTCTCTCAAAATGATGTGCCTAACAGTTCTGAATGATAATTGACATTTTCAGCATTGCTTGCGCTTTCTCCAAAATGAATAATTTCAATTCAGAATCTGGCACAGATGGTTAAATTAATTACATTTCTGTGTAAATGACTCGATGTACGTCCAAAGTGAAATGTATTTACCTTGAAGTGATGGCACCCACTATCTTCAGAATAACAAACTCCAGCAGCTAGGCAAAGCCTCAATTACTGCAGACTTGGACACTGAAATTTCCACATGATGGTCTAGTTTTCTGTTTCAAATTGCTTTCGACCCTGAGGTTAAATATGGATTTGCACTGCATATATATAAAGTATCATAATATTAGATATGAAATGAATAGATAATGAGCACAGGATTTGACATGTCAGATCACATTTGGACCACAGCTGTCATGGCAGGCTAAAGACTACTGCACTTTAGATATATAAATATTTGTGACAACTTGAGATTTGGCTTTTCCTCTGGCCATTGTAACCAGTACTGGAGAGTTGTTTAGATTTTTTTCCCCCCAATACGTCATGCAAATCAATGTAATTCATGAATGAATTGTTCATATAATATAGTGAGGTGGATGGACAGAGAACAGTGAAGGAAGCAGGTTATTAAGTAGTGAGAATGGGATAAAAGATGAGTTACAATGGAAGGCTGAAAAAAAGAAATAGATAGATATGATTGAGGCGGGAAGAAAGGAAGCGAAGAATGTGTAAAGCTCAAGCTCACATCATAGAAAGCTGCAAGACTCTACAGTGTAGAAGTTCCCCTGCTCTAACCCACTTAATTCAACTTGATAATTAAAGGAATATTTCTCTATTCATCTGCTAAATCTGTACTATAGGGTCAGTTCATGAACAATAACTTCAAGTTTTCCTGTACATAGAAAAGAAGAGAAAACTTACTTGAATAGAAAACTCAATTTTCATGGAAGCTGACGGCTATTTGCTTAATTCATTTTTATGGGAAAAATGTTTACTGGAGAACACTTTGTTGATTTCTTCGGTCAGTGGTATTTGTAAGCTGTAAATCTGTACAGTTTATTATTTCAATAATTAGATAATCTTTACAGAGAATTTAATTTGTCAGGAATGAAAATGTATAATTTTTTTTACAATCATGGTGAGACATATAAAACGTACTCTGGAGTCAGCTCTCCCTCCGGTGGCATATTAACAAAATTCCATAAAAACAGTAACTGTGTTATATAACTCTGCAAAATTTTATCCTAAAAACAAAACTAAACACACCCCAGAAACCTTAAAGGGTCTACTTTTATTAAATAAGCAGTGACACAATTTTCAGTCAGTCAGACAGCTGCACATTTTCCTGCCAGATGAAACGATCTGTCATTAATATGATAATGACATGGTAATAATGGACATTCTATTGGTGGATTACCGGTTGTGGAATGTGTAAATATGCACCATCAAATAAAAGAGCTCTCAATTGAACAAAGACATCTCTCCTTGAGTGTTCACACCTATTTAATAAATAATCAATGTAGGAACCACTGAAGTGAAACACGTCACATTTATTAAGCTTTAGAAATAAAACCATATACACTTTCTAAAAACTGTAGCAAACAGCCAGTGTGTGTATAGTAAACACGTCTGGTTGCATAATTCTGGACTCAAAAGTCTTGGCTAGAAATGTTTGGAGTGTGTTTTTTCACAATATATCAGCACATCTGAAAATAGTTTTTTGGAAAGTACATTTAGAGCAGATTTAATGAAAATATAGATTTATGACACTCTTACTGTTTGACACTGTTGCTGCTGAGTTTATGTGGAACAAAAGCCTGTGTAACACTTTGGGAAAAAAATCATTTCAGATGAGTGTAATTTGTAAAAACTGTCAAGGCATGTCAGACTACATCACAGACTCCAGGGGGGTTAAACTTATTTGACAATGCAATAATTTGAGTTAACTGATGGATAACCAGTTAATCAAAGGAAAAAAAATATTACAGCCATCAGAAAAAAATAACTTAGAGCCAAAATCTTACTGTTACGTTTCTATAGCATTTTTATAGACATTTAAAGCACTGACATTTGAGTGCCTCCTTAACCAGCACAAATGTGCAGCATCCATCTGGATGATGCAACTATAGCCAGTCCATCAGGCAGAGAGTAATAAGAGACCAAGCCTGTTTTTGAAGATGGGGATGATTAAGAGTGGGAAATTAGCCTGGACGTTTAGTCAGCTCCCTTACTCCCCTACTTTTAGAAGAAATACCCTGGGATCTTTATCTGACCTCAGAGAATCAGGACCTAGGTTTCACAAAGGACACAATTTATACAACATACTGTCCCCATCCCTGCACTGGGGCACTGGGATCCACAAAGCACACAAGAACAGCACCTCCTGTTGTCCTCACCAACACCATTTCCTTCAGTCATACAAGCTGTCCTTGGAGGTCTCCAATTCCAAGCACTAACCAGATCCAGACCTGCTTAGGTTCAGTGGATTTGCATGTCAGGTGCTATGGCTGCTGGTGATAGTGTTGGTAATAGTACTGGTGTTTTCAATAGGTCCCTTAAAAACATAATGAGAATCAGTTGAGATACAGAGTTAGATGAGTAATGGAGGCTAGTGGAGGCCTATCAGACTTTTTAAGTAAACCAGCTAAATGATATAACACTATTAATACTGATCAGAACTCAGTCAACCATTTGCCAATGTGTTAGTTTATCAGACATTTATATTTTCACGGTCTCTGGACATAGATAACATCAGTGTTCTTAGCCTTTGAATTAGCAATTAAACCTCACCTACTGCCTTCTCAGCCAATATTCTTATCAGTGTGTGCTTGGCAATGTGTCCCAACATGCTCACTTTTTGGTACTAATGTTTCAGAGTAGCAAAGTATATGCTGCTTACCAGAGGTGGGTAGTAACGAGTTACATTTACTCCGTTACATTTACTTGAGTAAGTTTTTAAAAATATATATACTTCTAGGAGTAGTTTTATATCACTATACTTTTTACTTTTACTCGAGTAGATTTGTAAAGAAGAAACTGTACTCTTACTCCGCTACAATGAGCTCGTTACTTTTCTTTTTACCTCTTATGTATTCTACGCGTCATTATTTTTATCCCCCTCGCGTTTTATTTTAACAGAGAGACTGACTTCCAAAGGCTGTACCATGTGACTATGTTTCACCAATCAACTGTAGTCGTGCAGTCTCGTCACGTGACCATACTCAATCTCAGCGGCGGGACGGGTTAGCTTTACAATTTACAGTCGTAGCAAACGGAAGAAAAATGTCAGAATCAGCGGTCGGCAATGCAGACGAGGAGGAACACCATTGGCCTCATATTGAAAGCATGTTTACTTACAAAAAGCAGCAGCTACATTATGCAGGTATGGATCTACTCCACACCTTTCCTCACACCAAGAAGCTGTCATTCAAAGTCAACACAGGTCTTCCTACAGCCTGTGAGAGACTTTTCAGTCATGCAGGACTCCTGTTCTCTGCTAAACGATCACAGCTTCACTGCAAGAGCCTTGAGAACCAACTTCTGTTGAAGCTTATTAGGGATATCACTGAGTGATTCTTTGGTGAAATAGTTTGTTTTGACACACACACACACACAGAGAGAGAGAGATAGAGTGAGAGAGTGAGAGTATGACAGTTTTATGGGCTGCCTTGTTTTACTTCTGCAGAGCCTAATGGAAAAGTACAAAGGTTTGGAAATTTGTGTTACTTTTGCTTATTTATTATGTTTTATCGAATTTAATTTTATTGGGTTCATGAAGTTATTTTTTTAAATATTTATTTATTCGTTTTCATTGTGTTTAAAGGTTTGGAAACATGAAAA
>BRDA01047540.1:687-14380 GCA_036984385.1 Crenuchus spilurus | reverse complement strand
AAGAAAGAACTTTATATGAGACCAGGATATTAATATTTACTTTGATTTTTATAATCAGATTGGGGAAGAACAACATTTCCAGAAAAGGAATCTTTGTGCTCGTGGAAAAAATGGCTGCCATTCTGAAAATGAAGAAAGTCCATGTGAGGTAGGCTCTCTTAGTTCATGTCAAACTTGACAAAAGAAAAAATCCTTTCATAGACAAATTGTGTAATTCAGAACGTACAGTAAGCTGTATTTAAACATAATAATCCAGTGCTCAACTCTCTGTATTTACAGGGGGAAAAAGGACATCTGTGTTTCTTTCTCTCCAAACTCACACATGCCTAAGTGAGTGCAGACCACCATTAAATAAAAGTCTAGTTGCTGTAGTTATAGTTTTGTGACAGTGATGATAATAATACTGTCAAATTGTAGAATTAGTTAAATCATATAAGCAGAATCCCTCTATACATGAAAATACCAATTTCATATTACTAGACCCAGTCAATACAGTTCATCACCATGTTCCTTAAAATGCTACCAGGTGACGTACTCATATTTTAGCCCCTAAGTTTCCTGTCGCGGTTGTTTAACTTCCTATTATGTTAACATGATAACCCTTCATTGCAGTGTGGACCTTGATTAGATGACTAATATGTATATTGGATATATTTAGCTGACTAAATGTAGGTATATGTAAAAGGTGGCTCATTCCACCAGTCAGCTAAATTAGCCTCAAACATGCTGTAATGAATGTGAATGTTTTTGATACTCTACTTCATTCTGTTTATTGACAGTGTGAGCACAGATCTCAGAGACATTGAAGCGATAAATGAACTAATGTAGGTGTAAAACCTTTCAGTATTTTTCTATGTCAGTGAATGTCTATGTTATATGAATGTCATTCTCCTTTCAGTGTGCATCTTTGGCAGAAAATAAACATCTAAATAGTGTTTAGAATACTAGAGCATGAAAACACTGAGGTTTGTGCTGTGTTTCCATTAAAATGGAGTAAAGAGACATGCAAACAACAGTAACTCAGATTTAGTTCTTAATTGCAGCTAGTTGTGACACTTCTTAATGCATTTTAAACAATGACTATATGAGGTGTTAGCAGTATGTTTTGTAATATTTATTTGAAATACTGTTGTTTTATGATGCATGTTATCATTCCTGCTGTTTAGTAATGACTAATATTTTGTGCTTAGCTTCAGCAACTACGACCTCAAAGAGACTCACTTGGCCAGTCTGTGCAGCAGACTCAGAGACTGGTCTTCTCTGACTATCCTAGAGTAAGCATTGTGCTACATTATGCAGTTTCTTCATTTAACTTTTAAGAGGTGGTCTACAGTGGTGCTTGAAATTTGTGAATGTACCGATTTCTTCTTTTAGCATTGTGAAGCTCTACTTCGAACCTTCTTAAGATCCAATAGTGCAAAACGCAAATTCTTAAAATTTTTTAACGGGTCTTAAGATTTTGATCAGGAGTGCATATCCTTTTTAAAGCATGCTGCAGTTAGTGTATCCATTTATAATATACACAAACGTTTTGTTTTCCCAGTTTGTCCAAAAATTCCCTTGGTAACAAAGGTCTGAGGAAGCTGCTCAACCTTCTGTCCACACCTGAGACCATTCAGGAAATAAAGTGAGTTTTCCCATATACTGGTAATTATCATACATTTGACCTGTGTCACAATGCTTTTGCTTATATAATGATTTATTGTCTTTCCATTCAGTGTTAGTGAAAATGGAGTGGATATAGATGGAGTTGTGCATCTCTCACTTTATCTCTGTACCCAGAAAAGCATCAGGGAAGTAGATGCTAGGTAATTACAATGTATTTGTCATGTGCACTTTGTTATATGGAAATCTTCATCTAAATTTAGTGGTAACAACTTTTTCTTTTTTTACTAGCCACAATGGAAATCAGAAGCTAATTCTGAAGTTCAGTGAAAGAAGAAGGTATTGTGAAAAAATATGCTCTGACTTTAGGATGATTTATTATGCAGTTTTCAGTCGCATTCTGTAAGGGTTCACCCTCCTTCTGGGGCGATGTGACTGGCAGTGGACCCCGCTTGTGGAGCGGTGTCTGGACCTGCAGAGGACCGTCCTCATAGAGTATTAATTAGACATGTATAAGTGATCACCCTCCTCACTTAGTGGCACTTCCACCTGCTAGGGACCACCCTCCTCATTGAGCAGTGGTTCCACCTGCTGGACACTGCCCCCGCTGAGCTACGAGTGGACCTGCTTGGTCCTTTTTCCTCTGGTGCAGTGATTGGGTGCTGGGTGCAAGACCCTGTCCCTTTATTGGTCAGAGTCAGCATCAGCTCATTGCTTACAGCTGCTGCTTGTTTTAAGCACTCCACTTTCATTCATCACACTGCCATCAGTTTCCTCTTCTGCAGACCAGGTTTTCATAGGGGATGCACACCCTGACTTCTTGCCCCCATACTCCTTTTCTCAGTCTTTACCTTCTGTTTAGCTGAGGAGGCAGAGATGTTGCTTTGTTATTACTGCTAGCCATTTGTGACTATGTGACTAGTGTTTATTGGCATGGTGCAGTTTGTAGGCCACTTCTCCCAGTTCATGACAAAGAATGACTGCAGTAGCCTCCCTATTTCTGACACAGGATTCTGGCAGTGTTCAACCTGCAGAGCCTGGATATCTTTTCAGACCCACCCCAGGTGGCAGCACTCGTTTGCAATGGGTGCATCTAGATGCTGTCAAGACAAGTTTGCTTATTTTTTGAGCTTGTTTTTCCTCTGAGTGCAGCATAAACATGTGTACCACGTTTTCCATCTCTGCTGCACCCATTCACCCCCGGCTGCAGCTTTATCTTATGGTTTTGTTCTTATAGGGTTGTTATGAAGTTTTTTTTTTACCGCTTCTCTCTGCATTTTGAGCCCAACCTGGAAGCTTAATATCCGGGTTTTGACTTTAAACAGGGCTGTGTGTATTTTTGTGTTTTCACATTTTGATATGAATTCTGGGAGCAGTATACTTTGTATTGGCAACTAAATCTTTTAGTTGATTATAATTCCCTCTTTCTGCACTTCTTAGCTATAAAATGTTATGTACAAAACATGTAACGTACTATGCATTTTACAGTCTATTGAAAGGATTTATATTTGTATATTTTAATTGCAGAGATGCAGTAAAACCAAGCACTGATGGTCCAGACTTACACACGCACAAGAAGTTCAGGTAAAGCATTAATACATTGATGCAGTATTAGCATGTGTGATTTTTTTTTAAATGGTCTTAATCTATTTCTTTTGTTATTTTAGCTTAACCCAAAGTGAGATCCAATCTACAGACATGAACAGGCTGTGTAAGAATCTGATCAAATGCAAAAATCTGACAGAACTAGAGTGAGTACTTCTGGTTTACAAAAATTGTCCTGTTCTTTACTGCTTGATCTCTATTCCTCATAAGCTCTATTTGTGTTTTGTACTGTAGCTTCTCCAATGGGATCTTTGAGGATGAGTCTATAAAAAAGCTCAGGATGCTCTTTCCACGCACAAAATCTCTCCAGCTGCTAAAGTAAGTTTTTTTTTTCTGCTAAAACTGTACTGTAGCTCTGATGCTGTATTTCATTATTATCATTCTGTCTTTGTTAGTTTAAGCCATGTGCAGATGTCTACAAATGGCGCTCTGTCATTGGTTCAGTTGCTTACTTTTTGCCAGCACATCTCAGCTCTGGAACTCAGGTAGCTCATATTATGGCAACTTGTGTCTGCATGTATTTCAGAATGCTGCTGCTGTTGTAACATTAAAGATTTTTTGGTTTTCAGACCGCAGGGAGAGGCATTCATTAAGTTTTCTCAAGCCACAGCAGTGTCAGTGAGTTGCAAGTGAGTTCTTTGAGTAAAAACATTTTGTATATTTATAATAAAATTGTGTTGTTAGTTAACTCTAATTACACATTTTGTTGACTTGCTTTAGTTTCCATCTTTTTAATTCTTCTCAATGTTCAACAGGTTTACTCAGTATAAGCTTAACAGTGATGATGTGGAGAAGCTCTCAAGTATACTGGAGGACTGTCCTTATGTTGCTGATCTGGAGTATGTGTCAATATAGACATTCATTTAAATGTCTGTTTTTTGACTGATGGTCTTAATGTCATTATGATAGCTGGCATTTCTAACTCAGTCCTTTCCATTCTCTAGTTTATCCAGTAATTTCCTTAGAGATGAGGGTGTGAAGAGCTTTGTGGATTTTCTGCCCAGACTCCAGGTCTCCAACTCTGTGAGGTAAAAGTAGTGTCTTTCCTACAGGCTGCTTGACTGTTCCTGTTGTTAGTTCAGCCAATGTGTTGTCTCATGATGACAGATCATACTGAATGTATTGAATGAAAAGGTACTGACAGAAGAGTAGTCACCTGTTCATCTGTATCACAATACAGGCTGAAATGTGAATTTGAGCACAAAGCCTTTTAATCATGAATAATTAAAAAGATGTCAAGCAAACATAAAAAAATAAGAAAGAATTCTGAGCTCCACCCACTCCACATATTCACAATCATGAAAAAAATAAGTACACCATCTTTAAATTCCATGGTTTTACATATCTGGACATAATTTTAAAAATCAGATCCTTATAAGATCTTAAGATACAGGCTCAGATGAACAACAGCATGAGAATTACATCTGCTCATTCTTTGCTGAACCAAAACTAGGCTGGAATGCAACAGCACTGTATGGAAAATTATGTACACCCTTACTGCTTCCATAAAAATTAAGAGGTACTGCTAATCAAATACTGTTGATTATTTGGTCATCAGAAAGTGTGATCACTCCTATAAAGCAGATGTTTTGACAGTTTGTGTTAAAAACAATGGGGAATTACCTTAGAGCAGTAATTGCTGTCCAAACAATCAAAGTCCATTATATTACAGTGAGAAAGATTATTCCCAAGTGGAAAACATTCAAAACAGTCTTCCCAGGAGTGGACGTCCCAGCAAATTAACCCCAAGGTCAGATCATGCAGTGCTCAAAGAAATGCATAACAGCAAAAACATCTCATGTGAACTATCAAGCACAGTGGTAGAGGGGTGATGATTTGAGGTCCCACTCTTTTCCACAAACAGGGAGGATTGGCCGCTGCACCATGACAATAAACACAGTCCATTGTCCAAGCAGCTCGCAGGTTTAGTCCACAAAAAAATCCCCTAAATCTTCATGAAAATAATAACAAAGCAACATCCTTAACCATCTCAAGTCAGCAGACACGTCTGTGGGAACAAAATTGAAATTCCGCATAAACAATTATATAACTGCAAGATTTTATCTTAGAAACAACACAAAACATACCCTGGAAAACCTAAAGGGTCTATTTTTCAAATATTTATAGCTTGAATCAAAATATATTTTTAGATTCTTGTGAGAGGAGCTTAAATAAGAAGAGACACATCTGTGAGAGTGGGTCACACAGCTGCGCATATTTTCCTGCCAAAATACACACTCTTGTCATTCATATGGTAATTCCGGACATTCCATTGCTGGGTTCCAGCAGCTAGGAATCTGTGGTATGTTGACAAACAAAAGCCTCTCACCTGAGGTGAACCTGAACAATAGACATTGCCTGAGTGTTTCATACCTATATCATAAATATTCAATGTTAGGTTAGTGGCTGAGGAAAACACAATGTCACATTTACAAATAAAACTATATACAATTTCTAAAGACTGTAATAACTATTGTGAAAGAGACACCTATGTTTATTCAGTTCAGAGCACAAAGGTCTTGGCTAAAAATGTTTAGAATGTTTTTTTCACAGGTTTTTGGAAAGTCTTAAGTTTAGAGCAGATTTAATCAAAATATAGATTATGACACTCTTACTGTTTTGACACTGTTGTTGCTGAGTTTGTGATGAACAAAAGCCTGCATAATACTTTGCAACATTTTTTTAGATGGGTGTAATTTGTGAAAAAGTCAAAGCATGTCAGACTACATCAGAGTGTCTAACATATCCTCAGACTCCAGAGGGCTAACCTCCATGGCTGAAAAGGAGGCCAGGGACAGAGAAAGGGAGATTTAGTGGGATAGAAGTCAGGGTGAGCTAACCCCTATGAAACACCTGCCTACAGACCTTGAAACTGAAGTGGCAGTATGGTGAGTGAATGAAAAACAACCAGTGGTTCCAATGGAGCACTTAAAACAATCAGCCACCAGCTGAATGGAATGTGTTGATGACTGGCTCTGACCAGTAAGGGTACAGGGGCTCACCCCCAGTAACTAATCGCTACGCTGAGGGCGGAGGTCCCTAGCAGGTACACTCACCACTCAGGGGGGGAAGTCTGAGTACCAGGGTAGGTCCCCTGTAAAGGTCCAATCACTACACCGTGGGGCGAGCCTTAACATGTTGCTTTTGATGTTGGCTCTACAAGCTATTGATTCACAGGGTGAACTTAATTTTTCCAACACTGCTTCTGCATTCTACCCTACTTTTTGTTAAATAATGACACAGTGGAATCTGTTGTGCTGTTGTTAATCTACTTTATATTTCCTAATTTTAAGACCTGCTGTTGACCAAAGGTTTTATTATTTCCTGATACATGGAACCATCAATTGTATTTAGTTAAGAATTGTTGTTGTTGTTGCTAATTAGAGTTGAAAAAGTGTGACAGAAACAATACAACACTATTTAGCAAAAACTATTGGACGTAGCTACGAAAATGTAAAATATGAATATAAAATTGGTCAGTAGTCTTGTAGACTACTGTACTGTATTCTTGCCCCATAAAATGTATTTTTTTCTATATTTGAATTGGCAAAAGTACATTTCCCTACAGATTCAGGTTCAGTTTGGATCCTAACTATGAACAATACACCATAGCTGGAATTAGCATCTTTCAAGCACAAATAACAGCTTGTTTTGGGATTGCAACATTATGTTGTATAGTCATTCATATATTCTTTCTTTGGTTAATTGTTATTGTGGGAAATAGAATGTGATGATTGGTAAGACGTTGACCTTTTCTTGTCATCTTAAATATTATGAGGCTATAAACTTCATCAACCATGTAAAGGTTCATGTTAATTGCTGCTTTCTATCACCTCTTGGACTTTGATGTAATTACCTTATTTTATATTGCTTTTTATTGACGTTCCCTATTACTTTCACCATTTATCTTTTAAAGTTTAATCTGTGTAAAGCAGTTTTAATAGTTTTTTTGTATTAAATGTAACTTTGCCAGTTTATTTTCTTTTCTAATTTATCTCCTTCACAGTCTTAACCATAACAAACTCACACAACTTGGAGTGATACACCTGGTGAGCTCACTGAACACCTGTGAGACGGTGGTTGCTGTGGAATTGAGGTAAACCCAGGTTCAATTTATTTTGTCATGTAGGGCTACTGCATGTAATTTGACTCGAGTGCTCTGACTTACTGAAGAGCTTATAGGCTTCACATTCATATTTCATTTGGTATGTTTGTTAAATTTCCTCTCAGTTGTGGATCAGAGGAGCGTGCAGTCATTCATTTTGGTCAGGACACTGTTGCAGGCAAAACTCTGCGGTAAGCAAATTCTCAACATGTCCGCACTGCACAGTCTTTTGTCCATTTTTACAGCAGAGCTCCTCTCATGTGGACATGCCATCTGACTTACACTCCTCCTTGTGTCTAAAAGCGAAACTGAAAATATGTTTCCGTGTTTTGATTTTCATCCTAGTTTTATATAAATAACATATGTCACTGGTACTCATTATGTATTGTTTCTTGTCTGTCCGTTTTCCACTCCTTTATTTCTCAATGTCTTTGTCTCCTTGTCTCTCTTGCACCTCACTGCAGCCTGAACAAGTGCAGTTTTGAGGCAGACCACTGGCAGAAGCTTTTGGAAATTCTCAGCACATGCAGGCACCTAAAACTGGAGTGAGTGACCAAAGATTTACTCCATTAATTAGTGACAAATGAATATATAGAGTGTTCTGCATGGGTGAATAAGCCTTTGAATGTTAACCCCCTACAGTTATACTGGTTCTGTTTGTTGTTTTAATGAAATTACTTCAGAACAACCAGAATGAACAACACTAGAACACTGCAGGAAGGAAAACAAAAAAAAGGAAAGATGACTTGACAGTAAAGGTCATTCTTTCTTTTATTGCAACACATATACTATAACAATCCTGTGAAATATAACCAAACAGAAAAAAGTAAAAGAAAATAAACAAATTCAACAACTCATGACTGTTATCAAATAAATATTCTGTGCTTTTAATTATATTGTGCTAATAATAATTTTTTACTGAGTAACTGATTTAGCTATGTATCCATATATGTAGATCTCATAATGTTATTATTAATTATTATATTCCAACTTTATTCTCAAAGTGTTTTTTAACACTGGTCCTAAAACACTGTTCTAAATAAGACTAGGTTGTTACAGATACATAAGTCCAAGAATGGTTCAGCTGCAGCCCCGCAGACAGGCCCCTGGCTGAGCAAAATTCCTGCTATGAATGAAAAAAGCCCCCCTGTTGGGCAGATGTGTAAGCCACACTGAAATGTGCCATTAGCTTTAGCCTTTGTGATAATACAATTATTCTGTTTCATGAATACTTATTAGTAATGAGGTTACTAACATACTAATGTTAGTTATTAACTTAACTACCCATATTATATTACAGATATTTGTACTAATATCTAAACAGATTAGCTAAGACAATAGTTTCTATATGAAAAAAGTAAAATATGTGAAATAGTTTGTGTACAAAAGTTGAAATCACATCTATACATAAAATAAATGTTACATCCTGCAAAGTGCTGACTGTAGATCAGAGGAGGCAGCGATGAAATCCAGACAAAAGGTCTTTATTGGTGCTTGAACCAGCGCAAAAGCTCTGTGAAGTCATGTACACACAGATTGGAAACATACACATTCACGGTAACACACTTAATGATGGACAACAGCTGTGACACAAAGAGGAGACTTTATAGGAGCAGTGATTGGAAACAAACAAGGGAGCCGACCTAAACAATTATGTGACATCACACTGGGTGGAAACATGATGTAGGATGAACATGTGGAGAGCAAAAACACAGGCACAGGAAAAAGACAGAGAGATGGGCGAGGTCCAGGCATGACAATAAGGCATATAATATAAAAAATGTAGGTTTCAGGTAGATTGGAAATTAACATGTAAAGCAACAGAACATAATACAAATAACATTAACATACATACTAATGTGCAAAATATCCACTGAGTATAATACTGTCTAAGTATATAATATACTGTATATAATCAGTGGATGTGATTTCAAACGTATCACAAAAGCTAACATTAACTAAAATGAATGTAGATTTTTGGCAGGTAAGCCATTGAAAAGAGCATAACAGTAATCCAGTCCTGATGTAAGAAAAGCATGCACCAGATCCTTTAGAAGAAAGCTGGAGGCGAATTGTACTGATGTTGTGAAGGTGAAAAAATGCGGACATGGTCAGAGATTTAATGTGTGAAACAAAGCAGAGACTAGGATCAAATGTGACTCCCAGATATAAAGCAGTAGAAGATGAGGTGACAGTAGTATCCTTTATGTCAATGACACAGTCTTTGTATGCTGAGATTATAGCATTTGAACCAACTAACTGAAATTCAGTTTTTTTGTGTTGAGTTAAAAAAAAAATATTAAGCCAGTTTGTTCATTCCTGAACATAACGCAGCAATGTAGATGGAGGGAAAGACTCAGTATGTTTGAGGCAGAAATAGATCTGAATGTCATCAGCATAGCAGTGGAAATGGAGTCTGTAAGAACAAATAATGATACCTAAAGTCAATATGTAAATAATAAATAACAATGGACCAAGGACAGAGCCTTGGGGAACTCCCTTAGCGCTTCTCCATCAACAAGGAACTGGCAACATTCTGGTTCACGAACCTAATTTTGAACCATTCGGCCAACAAAAATAAGTTTACGAACCTGTAAAGTTTGTTCACAGCAGGAACCAAAGAAAAGTGGTTGTTTTTTGGCACGAACCTTGATGACATGTTTGCGTTTGTAGTTGTACATAGAAGCAGTCAGCAATACTAAACGGACTGAATTATTTTTAAAATAACTACATAAACACATGGTTGTTTTTGTGTGTGTGTTAAAGAGGGGTCAGACAGAAGAGTAGGATCCATTAGTCTTTATTTTCTGTACTGCTGTCAACACAGATCAAAGTCACTTTACTGAAATGAAGAGCCTTAAACTTACGCTAGGTAACTGAAACTTAAAGGGAGTCTCAAGAGAGCAGGGACCCCATCCAAGATAGGGTATGGTAGGCTGATGAGGTAGGCCAAAAGGAGAGTCTTCACGAGGCTGCTTGGAACTAGGTAAGAGAGAGAACAAAGTTAGTTCAACTGACAAAGGTGTTTGTGTAGTCAATGCTCGACGGTGTCCTGTGTCTTTCCCTGCTCTTTTATGTGCTGTTATTGATATTGGCAGTCTTCTCAGATGTGCTGAGGTGGGTGGAGCCACCTTAGTACTTCGGGTAGTGTGACCTTCTGTGGTTGCTTCTGGTAGTGTTGTGTGCTTGTGTTTCACCTGTTATGTTGGTGCATGATTCTGTTGGGGTTGTTTGTTGTGAGAACTGAGGTTCTGTTTGGGCTGACTGATGTGAGGACATGACAGTGTGTTTTTAACTATATTATACAAAGTTCTTGTAATATATAAGAATATTAGCACTGTACAGTTTACTGCAGAATATTTAAATAAACAACCACTTTTTCTACAACTGTGTACTGCAGGTGAAGATATACAGTCAATGCTCTTTTAACGCTCCCGAAGGTGGCCAATAACTACATATAAACAGATAATTAAACTATAAACAGAATGCAGTGGGTGTATAGGTATAACAAAGAAATAAGACAATTTAAATAATGTAACGTCCAATTTATGTAAAGCACATACATCAGACCAAGTTAAAATACTCCAGCAATGCAGCTCACACATCAGCTCCTTCTGGATGTTGTTGTTCTTGTAACATGCAAATAGGAGGCTTTTCCTTTACAACACAGGGTCAACACGATGACAGACGTAGTTAAAAGACTCCCGGGACAGCCAAAAATTACTCATGAACTGTTCAAGTGAGAAACGTTTGCATTGCATCATAGCTGCACTCCTGTTTGTGTCCATACCGTAGACCTCACGTCTTCTCAGGGTGTTGAACAATGTCTATAAATTTGAAAATATAAGTTAAATGTCTACTGTGTGCTTTTATATACACATAATTTGATCCATGTTTGCGTTTTGAAGATAAATGAATGTCTGTAACAACATTACAAACACTGCCGGCTACTCCATAACACTCCACCATTGTCTCATTTCCAATTCAAGAACCAGAGTGGTTCTTCGTGGAAAAGCGCTTCCTGAGTGCCTGAGACAGTATTTGATTTTTTTTACCAATAGACACAAACTGGGATCTGTCTGCCATGTAAACCAAGACAATACAACTCCAGAGAGGCCAACTTCAGTCCATTAAGGTTCTTTGCCCAGCCAGGGGCTTGTCTACAGGGCTGCAAATATATAAGCAGAGATGTTATATAATGACTTTACTGAAAGTATGTGAAACCCAGCAGGTACAATGACATGGTGACAATACTCTAACCTTGTCTGCATTCTTGCATCATTGGTACAGTGTTGTGATGAGATTTTGTCCCTGCTGGGCTGGTAGAAGGTAGTCACAATGGTGAAATGAGTGACTCAGTGTGCGTCACTTTTAGGTTTTGAGATGTACTGCAGACATGCTGTGGGGTGTGCAGCCAAAGTAATGTGATTGAGGATGAAACAGCTGCGCATCGACCGAGTCCAGATTTGATTACTACAGTACTAGTAAAATCTAAAGAACTTCTGATGGTAAAATTCCAGCAGAGAGTAAACAGCTGTACTAAAGCATATAAGTTCACTTTCACTAACTTGTGAACACTAAAATGAACTCAAAAGTCTTTACCCTGTCCTGCCTCATCCTTTTACCATAGAATAAGCAACATCATTTTTGTATTTTATCATAGTTTCCAAATGGCTAAAATAACAAAAATGGCTCTGTTTCTGGTAATAAATTGGTGCTTTGGTTAAAATACTGCATACATTTCAGGCACTGTTTCCAAATCCCTTATATGCCTGTGGATTTCTGTGGTAGTCACTGGTCTCTTTGTGTACTCTTTTTCCAGATTGTCTTCAAATGTTCTACACAGCCCAAACATTTTGCTGGATAACTTGGCCAGACTGTCCTCTATACAAACACTAGAGTAAGATTATTCACAAACACACACGTCAATATATACAGTCATATTCTGTTTTTATAACATAATTGAGACGGGTATGTTGCTGATCGCTTCTTATTTACACACTTCATGTTGATTAAGATGTACTGATGAAAATAATGAATAGAGTACTTTTGCTCTTTCAGACTCAGAAACAATTATCTGAATGCTGAGGCGATTATGCATTTAGTTGAGCATCTGAGTACTGATGATGGCTGCAGAACCTTACGGTGAGTATTATGAAACAAAAAAATAATGGGAAATGCTCCTTAACTATAGAATTCCTTATTTTCAACTGCTGATCCTGCTTGTTTTCCCAACAGGGTTGAGGAGCCATGGATAAAAGCTGAAGCCGCTGTTGGTCTAATGTCCAGGTGTCTGAACTCACACACAAAAGAGATCAGGTATGTTTATAGATTATGTCCATAGCCTGGGCACTAGGGCAGCACTAATGTTTGTTTTTATTGAGTCCAAGAAAAGTTCAATGACTCTTCAAGGCTGTGTAGACATATTCTTTGAGAATAAGCCTTAGCTTGTTTTAAAATGTTTTTACTACAAATGCATTGGTATTTTACATACTTAGTTACATCCATTCATCAATTATCTTCTGCTTAATCCTGATTAGGGTTGTGGTGAATCCCCTGCCCCTTCACTGGGCACAGGGCAGGGAATTACACTATCTTAGCTAAACCCAGGGCAGGGCGTCAATCCATCACTTTGATAATTAGCTACGTATTCAATTTAACTTTTCTTTTTTGTCAATTTAAATACTGTATATCAACAACATCAAGTTAGTGTTTCTGACACTTTTCTGCTAGTTTCAAAAATGAAAATCTTGCAGGTTGGCTAAATCTATAATATAATTAAATCTTTAATAAAGTATGTTACATTCTAATTATGCTAAATATGATGTAGGACGTCGTGAACATTTTGTTTGTTATCTTACAGATTCGTCTTGTACTTATCATCAATTCTTTGTGTCAAACTGATTTTCTAACGTCACAAACAGCCAACATAGTTAAAGTGTGCTCGTTCATCAGTAACTCTGAATGTCTTTACAGTAGGTGTCTGATCTGAATCCAAAATAAAGAAATATATCAATAATGGAAAGAACCAACTATGCTGTGAATGCTCTTACATGCATACACACATAAAATGTTCCTTTTCAGTTGTGCTATTATTTGACATTTGGTGAAATAAACATTGTCTTTTTTGCAGAGTTGAAAAAACATGTCTAATAGTTTCTGTTGAAGG
Source organism: Crenuchus spilurus (assembly GCA_036984385.1). Lineage (NCBI taxonomy): Eukaryota > Metazoa > Chordata > Actinopteri > Characiformes > Crenuchidae > Crenuchus > Crenuchus spilurus. The sequence continues at coordinate 896 of BRDA01047540.1, read as the reverse complement.
TCTCCACTCCTCCAGGTAAGAGCCAAAGTTTATTTATATCTATTTTTGTATTTTTTGCACAACAGACAGTAAAAGGAAGCGAACTAGGAAGTTTGTTGTGAGAAAAGAAATGTGCTGGTACTTTCCCTCATAGAATACAAGAGGAAAAGATGAAGGATATATATAGTGATATATCACTACCTCTCTTATATGATACCTTTATATATATA
>BRDA01047539.1:0-10469 GCA_036984385.1 Crenuchus spilurus | reverse complement strand
TATCAAACCTGAACCAATGAAGGAATGTCAGTGAACCAGCAACAGGTTCATGTGTACCCAAAGCTCAATGAATGGGAACCCAATGGGAAGCAAAAAATTTTTTCATCCTGCAGAAAAGCATGTGGACAGTCATGATAAACAGTGATGTGATGCTAAGAAACTTAAAAAAAAAAAAAAAAATATATATATATATATATATATATATATATATATAGTTATTATAGTTTTATATTTATATATATATATAAATAATTTTTTTTTTTTTTTTTTTTTTTTTTTATCAATAACAAATTACTTGTATATTGTAACAAGTGTTGCCACAAATCAGCTTTTCCAAAATTCAGGCCCAAGTCAAGTCAAAAATGACAGTGCCAAATATGAACTCCTTAAAGCAGAGATAGTAACATCAGTAGCTGAGCATAAAGACTTGAAAGGGCAATGTTTAGAGATATGGAAACATAAGGAATTATCTGTTCAACTGATTTTGTAGGCCCTGGGTCAATTAAGGGTTAATTTTTCAGCACTGGGCCATGTTATTTTAATAAGTACTACCTAAAAATAGAATTACAAATAAGTACATTGCTTCATTGCAGTAGTGGTCTCTTTCAGCAGGGTAATGCACCCTGACACTTTATAAAAATGGTTAAGAGTTGTTTGTGGAACAAAAGTTCAAGGTGTTGACTTGGCCTCCAGATTGCCAAGATACTTGCTGCTACCATCTTGGTTCCAGATACAAAAGAACACTTTCAGAGGTTATCTGGACTCAAGGCTTTGACAAAAGGCAGCCTACAATATCAGGCAGTTTTTTTATGGTACAGCAGATCTGTATCTACTGTGTACTGCATCTCCAAAAATTTAAATATCATGAAAAAGTTCATTTTAATTCAAAATACTAAACTGCCATATATTTTATATTCATTACACATGAAGTGACAATTTTCAAGCCTTTTTTTGTTTTAATGTTGATATTCAAACTCAAAATAAAATATAAAGTAAAGTAAAAAATAAAGTATAATAATTATTAAATAAAAAATTCTAATCTGAGTTTCTGGATTTCTGAGCTACAAACCATACTTATCAACAATAAAACAGAAAAAGGCTTGAAACATCACTTTTTGTGTAATTTATTTAAAATATGACACTTTTTTGAACTCTGAACACAAACTTTTTCATGATATTGTTTTTTAGATGCAGTAGTATGCATATAAATAAAAAAGACCTTGTAGCCTACAGTTGATCCTGCACCTAGTGAAGTGTAAAATTCTGCATGTATTCTATGTAGCATGGCCATACAGTCATACACAATAGGTTGGATATCCTTGGTTAAATTATACGGTGTCCAAACTTTTGCATGAGCATGTACAAAAATGATGTGACTGTAGAGTTATAATCATTAGCATTGAGATAAATGTACCATAATTACAAGGAAATATGTTTCACCTTTGGTCAAAAAACAAATCTTTACAGTCTTTACACTAGAATGCTCCTTCTGACCACACCCCCTATCTGTAAAATAACTGTAAGCTTTCTCTCATGTGACATGAGCCTGCTTAAGGACACAAACTCTCATTCCCCCAGCTGATTGTGTAGGAGTAACTAATGGCAGTGTGTTTATGTCTGCGGATGTAGTGGCTGTCCTGAGGGTGAGTATAGGTTAGTACAGCCTCGCACCTGTGTGACACTCTGAGCTGAGCGTGGCACAATAGGCCGGCTGTGTCAGGGCGCCGGTGCACCTGGAGCAGCTCCCGACCTACTCTCAGCTATGTCCCAGTAGGGTGTGAGCTGAACTGCGGCTTGGCCTGCAACTCACCGGCCAATAATATGCGGCGAAACACTCTGAAGTGGACGACACCTGCATCCCTTCAAAAAGTGGTGGGAAAGACTAGGCAGCCCCTATACCTCTTCAAACACGCAGCTTAGGCATGTGCACACACACATATACGCACGTACACATATACCCACCGCCCAGTGGTAGATTATGACACATTATTAATTGCCACCATTATCTACAGCAGCTTGGCTGGGAGCTGGGCTGCTCTCTGGAGGCAATGCAGTAACTGAATGAGAGAGAGAGAGAGAGAGAGAGAGAGAGAGAGAGAGAGAGAGAGAGAGAGAGAGAGAGAGAGAGAGAGGTATCATGTGAGACTGCAGATGCAACACTCTGCCCAAAAGGGATTGTGAGATGGTGAATAATTGATCAGAAAACATTTTTCTTGGTCCTTTCAACTAAGCCACAAATCCTCCCTAAGCTCTCTTTGTAAGGACAGAAACACATAGTCTATTCCTCTGTCTCTAGGCTGGCTGAACAGAATGGACCTGAGTGGCTGTACTAGAGCAGGGCTACATGTTGAGTAATCATCAGCAAATAGCTAGAGGACAAACCCAGAGTGTGAACATATTGGGTTTGGTCGTGTTCGGACATCATTTCTCAAATATTTGTCAGCCTCGAGTCGGGTTCACATTTCGGATTTCTCAAAAAAAAAGAGACCAGTCTCCTGTCTCACTACTTTAATCATCCTCCATACATTTTTTAGGGCTGCCTTAAAGTCTTTCCAGACTACAAAAAGTTTGAAGATGATCTCTGGTGGTACTCAATGATGTATTCATTATTTACTGAATGTAAATTTGGTTGAGAGAGATTAGTCTGTTCATTTTTTTGTTTTGTTTGACCTAATTCCAAGGGCGTAACTTTGGGTCCAATATTGGGGGGGTTGAGCTGTCTGCCTATTTATTTATTTATTAAGTCATTTATGTATTTATTTAATTTTCTTTGTATTTACTCTGCACATTAAACAATTAAGAAATTTTTCACATTTCTTCCAACAGTAACAAATATTTTACACTTTTAGAATCTATTAAATGACACACCTAAATTTCTCTATTTTCCAAGTGTATGTATTTACCTTAAACCACATGTATTTCATTAAACATTAAACTCTTTACTACTAAACACGTTCTGTATGTATTTTATGTATTCTGTGTGTAATTTTTAAAAGTATCCCACAAAACCGCATCCCGCCACGCTTGAATTTTCACCCGCGACTGGATTTTCAAACAAGCCCAATTTGGCGTGAAAACCGCAAACCTGGCAACCCTGGCGCTGCTGCTTAGCGCCAACAGGTTGGGTGATACCAAGTTTTTGTGGGGAAAGGGGGGTTACATTACCAAATGATTAAACATGCTAGTATTTTACCCAAAATTGATCATGAATAAAGAAAATTAACAAGTTATTCATGAAAGATGTTTTTGTAAATTGAAATTATGTGACTTTATTGGGGGGGTTATAGTGATTGGTTCAGATTATTGGGGGGGTCATAACCCCCCTATCCCCCCCGCAAATTACGCGCATGCCTAATTCTAATTGATATTCACACTAAATTCAGATTCAGGCCATCTTAAACACAGCATATAAGCTTTAGAGTGAGCCATATAATACCTAATGGGTATGTAACTTTCATATCTTGTCCTGGATGTCATCAAACTACACTAAACATGTCCCTCCATTTCCAAATTTGAAGATACCTGACTTACTATGAATTGGTGGGGAAAAAATACATCACAACCCCAGTACATTTATACCTTAAAATTTACTAGTTCAACCTCAACCAAAGCTCAGCAGCCCAAAGTGATACAACTATAAGGATGTAGACCTCAAAACGTGAGGCTGCATGTTTTCAAATGTCTGCTGCGGTGGTCATCAGCGATAGTTAAGAGAATATATGATTACACACTCAACAACATCTCAATTTACTTGTTTTTGCCCATGCCCCCTTCACATCACAGATGGAGAGAGAGGTAGAGGAGAAGAATGAGGGAGGGAGGGGAGGAGGAGAGGTGGAAAAAAAATTGATTACAGCACACACGTTGGGAATCCAATTGTCAACAGCATCCTTCACGTAACTCCCCCAACCCATTCATCTGAAACTGATAAAAAAAAACAGTTACGTGAACTGTCACACCAAACTCTACTGTTAATCTAAGGTAATTAGTGTCAGAGTGATTCCCAATACATCATGGGTGGCTTGGCAGACACTGCAGTGCTTTACCAGCAATCTGTTTCTCCATATTTGCGTGGCATTGTATCTGTGTGAGTATTAGTATTCATGCTTAGAAAACCAGAACGTTGCGCGTGCATTGTAATGCTGAAAGTATGGTGTGTAGTTTACGTCACCAACCACTACTATCCTTTCAAGTCAATTTAAATTCAATGGTGCATTACAGAAATATTTTAGTTCCTGTTAGATTCATCATATCTTTTAAAGCACTAGGGACCTTCTCTTCCAGATAGCTGTCTAATTTGGTTGATGGTAGTCTTGTGGGCATGTGCTATCAGGCTCTATGAATAACATCCGTACGGACTTCACTACAGTTTCACTCCATTTAAGGTAAATTGGGCAGTAGCAAAAGCTAACATAGCTAGCATTCAGCTAATTCACAACTGACATATGAGAACATTAGGCAATGCTAAGTCATTTCTCAGACAGGTGAATTCAGATGTTTATGAGCATCGTTTGGCGTATGTTTGCTTGGTTTTTAATATAATGTAAATGAGTCATATCTAAAATATGTTATTTATATTAGTTACGTGTAAAGCAACATTTCAAGCCTTTTTTGTTTTAATGTTGGTCAGTATGGCTTATAGATCATGAGTTGGCTGGCCAATCAAAGCACATGGTCAATGTACTATTTGGTTAGTTTTGGCACTGTGGGCATCTCGATAAAGCTTGTCATCAGATGCATAAAGTGCTCTAAAATGTCCTGGTAGACAGCTGCGTTGACTTTGGACTTTGGACTTTGGATAAAACATAGTGGACCAACACCAGCAGGTGAGATGGCTCCCCAAACCATCATTGACTGCAGAAACTTCACACTGGACTTCAGACACCTTGGATTCTGTGTCCCTCCACTCTTACTCCAGACTCTAGGAGCTTGATTTTCAAATGAAATGCAAAATTGACTTTAATCTGAAAAGATGACATTGGACAACTGAGCTACACTCTAGCACCTCTTCTCCTTAGTTCAGGTAAGATGTTTCTGACATTGTTGCTGTTTTAGGAGTGTCTTGATGTTAGGAATGCAAGTTGTAGCCCAAGAGATACACAATACTTATACTGTTTGAGTTTTTTTTTTTAACTTGAAAGTGAAATATTCTAATAATTTGACATATTTGAGATTTTTATTTTCATGAGCTATAAGCCATTCTCATCAACAATGAAACAAAAAAGGCTTGACATATCTCACTTTATATGTAATGAATATACAATTAATGAAAGTTTACCTTTTAGAATTAAAGTATAAACAAAAATGAACTTTTTCATGTTTTATATTTTGGAGATTTCCAAAAATGTTAAAATTTTTTGATGTATGACTCTATATTTCATATAACACTTTTTATTTTACACTATATTCCATGAAACAAATCACAGCACTGACTATTAATGTATGACTAATGACTATTAATGTCTTGTAGATGCAAGAAAAGCAAATATTGACCCACACGTGCAAAGATGCATTCACACAGCCAGACTCATATTCTTTCAAAGAGCTTTGGGCTTTGAAGATCCACAGTGGCATCTTCAGTACTCATGCAAGAAGTGTTTGTTTTTTCAGAGATGAATGGAGGTCTGTGAGGGAATGTTTTAGCACATATTCCTGCCAAACTGCCTCTGATCTTTTATACACACTAAGACACTTACAGATATCTACAACCTCGTGTTGGGGTACAGATTAATGTGTTAGAGTAATGTGATTTCTTTTGCCTGTAACTAAGCAATGTAAAGCATTACCGTCTACATGTTTACAATTACATTACATAATATGAATTATTTTACTTGTGCTACTCTTGTGCTAAACTTTATGTGTGATATATGGTAAACATACTTTCTGTATATTTGTGTGTAATGACAGATTACTGTGTGATCTGGAAAGTAAACATGAGCAATAAAAACCCTTTACCAGGTCAGAAGGTCAGATGCTATTTTCATTCAGGAACAGCTTTGTAAGCTATTGAGAGTGATTTATTTTAACAGATAGTGTTGAATAGTTTCTATTAGATCATTTCTGGGTGTTAAGTATTGGGACACCTGCTCATTCATTGTTTCCTCTGAAATCAAGGTTAAAAAAAAGAGTTCTGCTTTTATTGATGCATCTGTCTCTGCTGTGCTATTAAGGTTTTGCAGTAGATTTTGGAGTATTGCACATAGCATACTCTCAACCAAAAGCAACCATCCTTTAGGACTGCATTGAGTACGAGGGGGATCACCCAGGACAGAGTGCCGATCATATCTTGGTATAAACGCATACATTCATACACACACATTCACGGTCATTTTAGAGTAGCCAATTCACCTCATCTCCATGTTTTTGGACTGTGCTAGGAAGCCCACACAGACACAGGGAGAACATGGAAACTCCACCTAAATGAGGACTTGAACCCAAGACCTCAGTGCTAAGAGGCGAACCTGCTAACCACCAAGCCACTCTGCCGACCAAATGAGCTGTATGTTCATGACCTTCAACTATGACAACCGTAGTAAGCATGTAGGCAAAATTACTTTTTTCCCATTAAGTAATCCCATTACAAGTGTAGAGAGTAATTTGTAATGTGATATTGTACAGACTCAGCAATTACACATACTTTTTCGAAAGTGCTTACATCCACTAATTGCTTCATACTACAGTTGTATTCAGTGATGGATTGTATATTTGTAGTTGAGAAGGCAAACTGATCTTAAAAGTCCAGTCATGTTTGCATGTCAGCATACCCAGCAGGCCTTAAACCCTCATGAACAGGGTCTCATGTGGCTCTGTCAACAGTTCTCACTGGTTTGCTATGGGTTTGGTAGAGCAGGTTTGAGAAGCTGGCACCAAACAGGCAGTAGATTGCCCCCTGCTGCGCAATGTGACGTGGCATTGCTTCTCAATGCTGAATGGCACTTTAATAGCATAGCTATTGAATTCTATAAACATTACCTTACAAAATACTTTAACTAATGCATATGCATAATGTGCTCAGTTAACCCCACTGTCCACACATATGTCCACATTCTGAAAAGTGACTTAAGGTTAACTCCCCACCCTGTCTATGAGTCAGCCCAACAATGATGCTCTTCCCAGCAGTGCCCCAGTGACAAACCATACTCTTTAATATGGCTCATTCTAATTTTATTACATGCTCTGTAGTACAAATGCCAGGAAGTGTTTATACGAGAACATACAAATACATCCACTTTTACTCTACACTTCTTCTTATAAAGATGAACTCATTCCAATTTGTTTATCTCACACAAACTGAATTGTTTTACAAGGTGTTTGTTGCTTAAGTATTTTAAGACTTTGAGGAAAACTGCTTGTCATCATGTAGGTGCAAAGAGTTGAGGAAGAGAGTAAACAGAAAAGCTGGAGCTCGATATTAAATATACAGTCTGTGATTTTAGAGCAACAAACACACACCCTGCAGACAAACACACACAATCATATCTTCAAGTGCAGCTACTGTTGTGCAATAATTACTAGAGTGTAAGTTTTACATTCAGTTTTTATGGTGTAATATGTGCAATATTCAACACTTGTACAGGGGTTGGACAATGAAAGTGAAACAGCTGGTTTTAGACCACAATAATTTATTAGTAGGTGTAAGGCCTCCTTTTGCAGCCAATACAGGGTCAATTAGTCTTGGGAATGACATATACAAGTCCTGCACAGTGGTCAGAGGGATTTTAAGCCATTCTTCTTGCAGGATAGTGGTCAGGTCACTACGTGATGCTGGTGGAGGAAACCGTTTCCTGACTCGCTCCTCCAAAACACCCCAAAGTGACTCTATAATATTTAGACACAAAGACTTGCTGTCTTGGTCACAGATGCACCAGCAAGACGTGCACCAACAATTTGTCCTCTTTTGAACTCTGGTATGTCACCATAATGTTGTGTGCATTGTAATATACTATATAACTGTGCTCTTACCTGCTAACTGAACCTTCACACTCTGCTCTTACTGGTGCAATGTGACATTAATGAAGATTGGCCACCAGACTGGTCCAATTTAGCCATGAGACCTCCCACACTAACATGACAGGTGTTTCAGATTCACTGTCTAACCCCTGTATATTAGGAATATATGCAATTTCAATGTGAAACAGCAAATTTAAAGTAAAGTAAATTAAATTTTATGTGTATAGCACATTTAAAGCCAACGTGCTTTACAAGGAAAACAACTCTTCCAGACACTACATAATGCAACAAAACAGACAAATAAAAGACAAACATCAATCCTTCAGTCCATCACTCAACAGGTTAGCAGCTTCCGAAAGCCTGCCGATAGGGATATGTTTTAAGCTTGGATTTAAAAACAGTTGTGGATGGGGCAAATTGAATGCCACTTGGGAGTCCATTCCAGAGCTTTGCAAAGGCACGATCTCCTTTAGATTTAAGACGAGTCTGTGGGACAGACAAAAGTGATAGTGCCAAAGACCTTAGAGATCTTGCTGGTGAGTACATGTTAAGCATGTCCCCGATATAAGTAGGTGCACAACCATTCGTAGCCTTAAAAACCATCAATAAAATCATGTACTGGATTCTGTAATGCACTGGTAGCCAATGTAAGTAGGCCAAGACTGGGGTGATGTGCTCTCTTTTCTTTGTACCAGTTAGTAATCTGGCAGCAGTGTTTTGAACTAGCTGTAAACATGAGAGAGATGCTTCATTTATTCCCACATACAGTGCATTACAGTAATCCAGCCTTGATGTCACAAAAGCATGGATGACCCTCTCCAAATCAGAGGGATTCAGAAATGATTTTAGTCTGGAGATCATTCTGACCTGGAAAAAACAAGACCTGACCACAGCATTTACTGTCATGTCATGTCATACGCCGTCATCGCTTCGCGATGGCAGGCTAGCACCTGATAATCCAGTCCATGTCTTGATGTTATCCAGTTCTAAACTAAAGAAGCAACATTTGAACTGCAAATCTGTTTTGACTGACTGGTTACATCTACACTAAGTGGAAAATTACGTAACTGTGATTTTTCATGGAACAATTCCTTTTAAAAACATCAGGTGTAAAAAAATGGTTCTACAAAAAAGAAAACAATGAATGAATGTGTGTATGCAAATTAAATGATTATGCAAATGAAATCATGCTAATTGATACTTGGTAATCACTGTTAGCCATACTAGCATGTTTGGTTGATACATTCCTTCAAACAAGTGGTCAAAACTGAAATCTGGTAGATCTGGTAGAAGTTGATGGAGGGTTTGTGTTTTATAACACAACTTCATCCGCATATCTCTAATGTTTCCTCTCTTTCTATCTGTCTAAGAGAAAGAGAGTGAAGGATATACTGCTGATAGACAAAATCAAATAAAGACTGTGAAAGAAAACTAAAAGAGGATGAAAGAAAAGAGAATAGAAGAGAGAAAAAGAAGTGAGAGACTCAGGTACGGGTTGCTAGGTAACCACTCCTGCACAGACATCCAAACCCAGAGCCTATCCGTCTCCAGCAGCCTCCCTGGCGACGGGCGGTGTGACAACGCAGCCACGTGCAGCCGTGGGCATTTATCACGGGCCGTGTGTGTAATGAGCACTCAGCACTGGGGAAATTGGGCTGACCTCTGGGCCAAAGCTGTTAGCAGGGACTGGTGGGAAGGCCAGTGGGGTCATGGCATCCTTGTCCCACCCACTTAGTGGCCAGTTAGCGCTGGGGCATTGGTTTATCGTCGGCCTCATATATCCCCCAGATCTGCAGCCAATACTGCAATGTTTGTCCCACTCTAAGTTGCCAAGAAAATTGTACTAGCTTAGCTTGTACACTAAAAAGGCTGAGGAAAACAGAGAAAGAGGATTGTTTGGTAGTTTTATAAGGAGCTTTGTTAATGCAATGTTGATTCTAATGAATTTCTGTATACTGTATACTCTATTGAAGAGCTTGCAAGGTAGCAGGTGTTCAACAGATATTAGAATATCAATGGAAATAGGCTAGGTTTGATGTGTAACTCCATTAATTAAGTGCAGGATTTGTGTCCTGTTATCCTGTCTCATTTAGTTTCTGATTTTAGACAATAGATGTATTTTGTTTAAAAACACAACCTGCAATGCCACAATATAATATTCTGAAAAGGTTTATTCATTCAAAAAATTAAACGTTATGTTTTATATTCATTACATGCAAAGTGACATTTCAAGCCTTTTTTTTTTTTTTTTATCAGTATGGCTTATAGCTCATAAAAATCAAAAATACAGAATCTCAAATAATAAACAAACACAAACAGTATCAACATTAACACAAAAAATGGCAGGAAGTGTGTCACTTTACATGTAATAAATATAAAATATATAAAATATTATTTTTGTTGGTGCACTAGCATGTACATGAGCTATTAAAGCTGCCAAATCCATTGTTTTGATAAGCTCTACCACAAGCATATAAAGACGTTAGCTAGTTAGAACTATTCCTAGCTGTGCACATTTC
>BRDA01047537.1:0-14857 GCA_036984385.1 Crenuchus spilurus | reverse complement strand
AAACACTTTCTTATTGTTCAGAGTATAACTGTTTAGAGCAGATGATGAAGCATCTGTCACTTTGTTTACCTGTGTTATGGTGTAAATTATATATCACAGTTACAGGACTATCCACAGTATATAGCAGCATGAATCGTCTTAACATAATAACATGCCCCTCACTCTGACCTGCTTCACTATTTACAAATGAGGTTATACAAATGAGGTGTCATCTATTTCCTTATAAAGAAATGCACCAGAATAGTCTTAAAGCAATCCCATGCTATTAGCATTAGTCGATTCTTGTATTTTTCAGCCTAGGAGCTTATGTACATCCCTGCCTACACCGTCTCCTTGGAGGATGATATTTTAGTGTGATAACCGGCATGATGGAGAGCTATGGAGAGTAATAGGAGATTAATTATGGGAATTCAGCATGGCTGGTTTAGCGTGCGCTGCAGCATCTGTTGCTGCAGAGAGCTAATCTGGATGAATGTGGATTTGGTGGAAGGGTGTGCTCGCAGGTGTCAGTTCACCATTTCAAAGGCTTATAGAAGATGTTAGCAGGAGCACAGCTTTTGCTAACACAATATGACCTGTGAGGTAGTGCTAGCAGTAGCTGTTGCTGTTAGAATCAATGTTTAGTGTAGGAACAGAAACTAGGTCAATATGTGTCACATATGCTGTATTTAAGGGGTCTTAAATCTAAATTCATGGATTTTAATATTCATTTTTCAAAAGGAGGGGATTACAATACAATGCTAGTTGTGATTAAAATGCACTTAATCAATATAAAACAATATTTGTAATATTAGACATACCAACATAAGTCACATAAGTCATAATTAAAAATCACTACCATAAAAGTTACAAAACAGTTTTTTTTTTCTTTTACATTTACATTTTTGGCACATACTCTTTTCCAGAGCAACTTACAACTACTAATGTTTTAAATTTTATATCACCATCAACAAAGATTATATGGTCTCTACTACATATGAGGCTCTCAGTGCTTAGTACATTAAGATAAACTCAATGGGTTTGTCTTTGAGCTCAGGATGCTTGCATTCAATGTGGCTGAGGGATTCAGTGCTTCACTAGGAAGCATGCATATCACACAAAAGGCGGATGTGACTCACCTGCGGCAATAAGGCTGTATTTTTCTATGTTATTTTATGTATATCTTTAGTGATATAATATAATACATTTAATCCTGATGCTCCCACACTACATTTGGCCCAGAAAAGCAATCTGAATCCCAAAATAAAAAGCAAACACGTACTCAACATCCAAGTAGTTGAATTCAGACCAGGTCCAGGTCCAGTTCTAGTCAATACAAATACAATTTTTTTAAATTATTATTTATTTTAAACTTATTTTCACTTCAGATAAGATTATCATCTAATGTTAGGCAGTTCAAAACTATTCAAACACATTACCACCCCATAGGATGAAATACACTGCTAACAATATCAGATTATGCAATTTTATTAGTTTGTCAGGAATTTTACAGTAAATATGTTTGATGATTACCGGTAGATTGCATGCATTTCTTTTTTTCTTCCAATATCCAGTTGAGAATTTTCTACTCATATCAGTCCAATAACCAAAACAATATGCCATCTAAATAAGACTTTTATTTCTTATATAAGAATAAAACATATCTCTAGAAGAAAATAATGCTTTTACTGAGTCTTGTTTGTTGGACTACCACATGCACATGTATGAGTTCTGCATCAGAAATGTATTGTAGCATGATTGTAGCATAGCATGTCCATATTATGGCATAAAATTTGTGTATAATTGTACCTCTGTATATTATGTGGAACTGTGTTTTACTGGAAGCACTGTACCATTTTGCTAGCAGTGCTGAAGTATTAGCTCATTGCTTTCATGTTGAATATAAGACCATCCACATAAATACTAGATTACAGTAAAATAGTAAAAGCAGAAAAGATGAGTCATGTCACTTTTGAGAGATAATTACAGCTAATTCATAGGCTATTATCCGCTGCCATCCAGCAGACTATCCCTCACTAATTGATACAAATGTTCTCCTCTCTGAACATCATCTTGCACGTTGATCAAAGGTAGATTAAAATGCGTATCAGCTCTAGATAAAGTAACACCATGTCATTGCAGGGACCGAATGGTTTTGAAATGTCTTTCGTCTAGCTTTCCTGTCTGGGAGATTCTGGAAGTAAATGGCTCTGCAGTCTCAGCATATAAAGGAGCTGAATTTTCTCAAGCTGAAAAAGAGCAATGTGAGAGCTAGTCACTTGTGTTTACCCAGAAAATATTTGCCTTTTCCCGAGATCTGATGCCTCAGGGAGAGTGTGCAGACAGCAGAACCTCCTATGGTTTCTCTGATCTTATAGGCTGCTACAGCCTCATTGTTAAACACTGCCTGCACTATCTTGATAAACCTTCTTATCATATAAACGTTGGCACACATCTGCAGTTTCCAGCCTCTTTCTAATTTGCTCTACCTCACTTTGTTCAGTGGCAGCTTTTCATAAGTCGTTTTCTCTGTTTGTCACATCTACAGACTGGCTTCTCCTCCCCTTAAGCTACAATTTCATCCAATAAACTGTTTCTCAGTGTGTGAGCTGTTATATTACTGGCACATTGACAGCCAATCATTGCTACAACGTGACAACTGACAACATTGCTTATTATTCTGCTGGACTGTCCTCACAGAGGCTTTTGGGCTAAATCAGCAGTTCCACAACTGCCCAAATACTGCAGCATTGTGCAAAGTGTAGAATCTATGGGAATTTACATTTTTACAAGTTACAATTAACGTACACAATTCATGTATAGGGTTTAAAGGAAATATTGGTTGTTATTAACCTTTTTCCCAGAACATCATGTCCTCTGATTGTAAATAGCTACCTTCATACACATTAATTAAAAATACTTTTACTTTTGAGCGATTTAAGTGATAGTTTTCTTTATGTTGGGCACACAGGAGAACATGGAAACTATCTGGGTAGTGATTCAAACCCAAGAGCCCTGGAACTCGAGATGAACATGCTAACTACTAAACCAGTGAAGCCCAGTGTTGACTAAATGTTCTGTTAATCTGAAGAATGAAAAACTCATCAAAAACTGTTAGAAAAACTTAAAAAATTTTTTTTAAATAGTTCAAGTATTCATCATTGTTTAAGCAGTTAGCTGTTGATAAGGATGATGATGATGATGATGATGAAGAAAAAGATTTTTTTCCAAATTAGCACCTATATTTCATTAAAAGGTCCCATATTCTCATGGTATATATAGCAGGAAACTGTTTGCTACAGTTAGCTTTTAGCATGATTTAACTTAACAATCTCCCTTCAGATTGATTAAAAGCAGTAAATGGAAGTGAAAGCACACTAATGACAAAAGCCAATCAGGTTGTAACTGACAAAAACCTGAAAACTGTAGCCATCTTGTAAAATCAAAACTTATCCAATACTCAAGTCAAATTTATTTATAAAACACTTTTCACAACTGATGTCACAAAGCAGCTTTACAGAGTTTGTAATAACAAAACACCAAATCCTCAGTGAGCAAGCCAACGACAACAGTGACAAGGAAAAATTCCCTCAGAGCTGGAGGAAGAAACCTTGAGAGGAACCGGACTCACATGGGGGAGCCATCCTCCTCTGGCCTACTAATTATAAGGTCTTGATAAATTGCATAATCCTATGATACTGTTGTAGTGTTCAGGTACTGATATGGTGACAGTAGTGAAAGAGAAATGATGAAAGGCAGCAGCCAGTAAAGTCTATATAAACTTGAATGTGGTCAGTAGTGAAGAGCGTCTGGAGCAGGTCATAGTAGTAGGTTGTTTAGACGGGATTTAATGTAACAGACTGAGACACTAGCTGTAAGAGTCTCTTAAAAGTCTGATAAACATCCAAGTAAATACAATTAGTGAAACGTATACTGTGCCAAGTGTGAAAATGTATTTTTGGCCCCAAAATACAATAACAAAAATCAGTGCGATGTGCTATATCACTGCTGTCAGAACAAAACCCTTTACAGTGGAACCTCGGTTTTCATCATTAATCAATTCCCAAGTGCTTGACGATAACGGAAATGAACAATAACTGAAGCAATATTTCCCCATAAAAAATAATGTAAATTCAATTAATCTGTTCCAGACACTCCAAAACATTAACAAAATATTTCTCTTTCACAAGGATCCCGTGTTTTCTCACTTGCTTTCTCTCTTGGCTCTCAGTACATTTGGACCATTTTGGTTGTACGCTTCGTTCTCAAAGTGTGCGGGTGTGGTCCAGCCAGCAACCTTTGTTTTACGCACCCGTTCTCTGTGTTCTCTGCAGTTATATGTTTTAGCACCCAGTTTAGCACCCAGGCAGTATCGCTGCATGCCTTTGCTTTAGTGTGTCATGTTTTGAGCATTTTAATTTGGGTTCTTCCCAAGTCTTTTGTTTTTGTGAAGTGTTTTAGCTTCTATGTTTGGTTCCATTCCTAAGTTTGGGTACGGTCCCATAACAATTCTTACCTTTACTGAAGACTCTTCTTGGTGTATGGAGATGTGTCCAGAGAGGTCTGTTTCTTGGACACTCAATAAAGGAGCACAAGAAACACTTTAAAAACAATGGAAATGTTTCAGATGAACGCCTGGGGTAGGGTTGCCACCCGTCCTGTAAAATACGGAATTGTTCTTTATTTATTAACTAAAAGTTGTGTTCTGTATTGAACTGAAATGGGAGGCGATTTGTTCTGTATTTTTATCAAAGGTTGAGAAATGCAACAATGAAAACACAGATGTAATTTTGGGGTCCCCTGCCCTTTTTCAAAAGGCAGTTTTGGTTCACTGCAGTTTTTATTCCAAAAACAGTGTTACGCTTTTAGACCGCTCACAAGCTCATTGACTGGCTCGGCCATTTGTTGCTAACATGTGATTGGCTGTCCCTGCCGTCACTCCATCTGGTTCACTGCCAGATGTCAAGAGCACACTTTTTAAAAGCGAGAGCACAATTCATACAGCACTCACTGATTATCTTTCTTTTGTTTAGTGGATAACACGCTTCTCGGAATTTGCCGCCAGCCAATCAGAAATCAGTAACAGATCTTATACGTCTATGTATATAATATGTATATATGATTCTAGGTGTAATTTTATGTAAATGAGGTCTATTGACCACACATTCCAAAAATAAATGTAAAACTGTTGGTAATTAGTTAGAGTGAAGTTTGACACAAGTTTCAGTGAAGAAATTTCATGCTACATGTTTTTAACAGTTTATTCATATTTAATAATGTATTAATATTTTATTAATAATTAGTATTAATATCAATGTTATTTCAATTATTACTAGTAACAATTAATAAAATATTAATAAATATTTTATGTAATCCAGTAATATTTACTAATTCATTCATTCATTATCACACCTGCTTAATCCTTATCAGGGTTGCGGTCCTCACTGGGCGCAGGGCAGGGCATTACATTAGTCAACTAAGCCCAGGACAGGGCGCCAGTCTATCGCTGGGTGACACACACACACACACACACAGACAATTTTAGAGTACCTAATCCACCTGACCTCCATGTTTTTGGACTGTGAGAGGAAACCGGAGTCCCCGGAGGAAACCCACGCAGACACGGGGAGAACATGAAAACTCCTCTCAGATGGGGAATCGAACCCAAGACCTCAGCGCTGAGAGGCGAACGTGCTAACCACTAAGCCACCGTGCTGCCCAATATTTACTAATAATGAATAAAAAATAAAATATATATAACAAATATATTTATATTCCAGACCACCACCCCCACCCTCCACCCCATCACCACCAAATCAAGCCAGTTGTCCCCCCCACTTCTTAATTTTTTTTCCCCTTATGACAGTCACTTCCCCATGACACTTTTTAAGATAAAAACATTATTTAAAAAAAATATGGGGGGGTTCCTTATTTCAAGATATGAAAGGTGGCAACCCTAGTGCGGGTTGATACTCACTCAATGAGAAACAAAGCCAGAATAAATGACAAACACGTGTGAATGATTTGCTCTCACAGAATTAGTGGCGAGTCACGTGGGCACAAATGAAAACAGGGTAGATGAACAATTACTGGGATGACAAAATTCCACTGAATTTCCACTATATCTCCATTTTTGTTTTTTTTGTTGCTTTTTTGGCAAGAGAGATGTTTTTTTCTTGCTGAAGTTTGTTCCAACAGTGAGTTAGTACATCCTGTATAGACCTGGCTAGCTTTCACTGTGTGTTATTTACATGCTTCAAAGTTGTGCTATATTACAGGTGCATTAAGGGAGAGTGGAGCATCTGAAGCTAAGGCTGTAGGTCATTTGGCTAGCATGTTTTGTGCACCACTACTTGAACAACTCTAACAGTTCTGATTAAATGGCTGTGCAGTCCCTGCTAACACACATGAAGCCCTCCACCTCATCTGGCTGCTTCACAGCACCAGCCTGCCTTCTGTGTTCCCATGGCGATTGCAGTTGGCACGATCGGAGGGCGAGTGGCGAGGTGTTGGAAGCGCTAGTCTTAGCCTAGAAGCCCCTCCTGGGCCTAGCGATGAGCTAAATTATTTTTAATGGATCTTCATAAAACCATCTGTAACAGTGCACCTGCACACTAGAGGGGCTATCGACAGAATGATTAGGGCTGCTGGACCTGCAGATTGCTCTGAAATGTGTAATCATTTTGTTTTCATATTTACCACATGCTTTTCCGTAGCCTCAGTCTGTCTTTTTGACTTTAAAAAAAGACTTTGAGAAAATTTCCCAGCAAATACAAGGTGGCACATCTTCACTTCCTCTCTTGATTATTGCTAGTAAGTTCATTTATTCTCATCATGCTAACATATCATGCCTCTTGCTCGTGTCTGCTAAAATGTGCGCTGAGGTAATGATCTTAAATGGGCCGTTTGACCTGGCTGGAGGTGCCGTGTCCATGATAAATAAAGGTTAATTGTATAAGTTAATCTCCTCAGCTTTCCAAAGTAATGAAGCCCACAAGCCATTGAGGCTCTATTATGACATGCACACTTCTTCTACATACATAGCCTGCAGTCGGCACTCAGTACTGTTAATCTCCATTTAGCATTCTACACACATAACTCATGTTATTAGCATAAGGTGGATTATCACAATGGAGAACAGTGTGTAGGGCAGGAGGAGAATACTGAGTGACAGACATCTTGATTCTGTCCATTCTTCTGCACAAAACACCAGTCTGGGGCTGCACTGTAGGCCCATGTTCAGCGGTTACACAGATAATATTTCAGATAATTACATCAAGTAGCTTTGTTTGTTTAAACTAAGGGTTTGTGATACAGTCAAAACACATTATGATACTTGAAGACGTTGTCATAAAGCCAATAGCCACAGTTTATCTTCTTCTTCTCTTTCTTTCTTCATTCTTTGTTCATCTTCTTCCTTGTTGTTCTTCTGTTGCTTTCTTTTTTCTTCTTCTTTTTTCATCATCATCAACATCATCATATTCTTTTTCTTCTTCTTCTTCAACAGAGTAAATGCACAACCCATGCCACGTTCTTAAAAAATCACATTGCAGTAATTTTCATGTGGTGTTTTACATAGTGCACTAAATCCTGTTAAACATGACTAATTATGCCCATTTCTAATGACATGGCATACAGCTGTGTAATGTGCTAAAGATAAGTGAAAATTAAAGTGCACATTCATTGACCAATGTGCTTGCACAGTGGAATTTGAACTCTGCTTTTAACCCATCCATGCAGTGAAACACACACACTAGTGAACACACTAAAGCGCAGTGTGCCCACTTGCCCCATAGTGGTGGCAGCCCCTATCCATGGCACCTGGAGAGCAGTTGGGGGTTAGGTGCCTTGCTTAAGGACACTTCAGAAGTGTCCTTCCTGATAGGGAATCGAATTGACCTTCTGGTTACAAGACCAGATCCCTACATTGGCGACCTTCTGATCACATGATATCTATAACATATCAATGATTTAAGCAAATGATTTAAATATAAATCATGTAAAATTCAGTTTACATTATAGCCATCAGCAGCAATTACAGGAAGCCAGCAGTGAGGTCTAGAAGAAGGAAAATTCCCGTTCTACATGCTAGAATAGGACAAAAATGATGTTTTCAGGAATTAATATAATATCATGAGAAGGCTTATAACAATAATTTATTTTTTCCAATTATTGGGAAATAGCATATTGCTTGCTGATATAACATGATCATATGATCTTCGTGGCCTACCTCTGTTTAAAACTAACAAAGTCATTAAGTAATGACTTAAGTTCATATATTAATAATGGTCATAATGGTCTCTTAAATGTATTCATTGAATATTCTAATGTGTCGGTCTGTTTCCCCTCACCTTTTTATTTATCTAGACTTATTTATTTTACCCCAGGGACAACCCCCAGGTGCCCTTTAAGACCATGATTTATATAAGACAGCCATTGTCCTTGCATGCTTGGCAGATAGTTTAACAAAATTGAATGAGATCAAATTTAGTGCAACCTCCATTGGGGCTGGCCACATTATTTTGAAGTGCTTCATTACAATGGCAGTGGGGGCTGGATATCTTCATTTGGGATGCTGCAGCCCTCATTCATCACGCTAGATAAAGAAGTGGAGCAGCGCCACAACAACACCGAGCCATAGCGGTAAGCATGAATGCGACATCTTGCGTGCTTTTTGATTATGTTAATGTGACTAACCAGGAGGCTAACAATGCTGCCATGTTTCTGACACAGTGAGGTATTTATAATGAAAAGTGAACATCCTAAGAGCAAGAGCCACCCTTTAATCTGTTAAACTCTAAGAAACATGTCCAGACTTTCCTTCTTTGGTAATGTAACGACATAATGGACCTTAAATATCTGTCAGTAGTTTAGGAGTCATTATATACTAGCTGCTGGGAGGAGCATTTATAAGAAAAAAATTAATAATAAGGCCAGAGCTTCAAAAGAATACCCCCTATCTGCCACATCAGTAGCATGTGGTCATCTACCATGGAGGCTAACTTTTAAATGTTTTTTTTTCTTTTTTCAGCAATGTGTTGACTCAACTAAGGGTTAATATCATAACAGTATTATTTTTATGATATTTTATTGATAGTTTACCTGCAATAATTATTCACAGTGATTTTGTATCCTGTTTAAACCTCCAACCACTAGATAGCAGTGTCGTAAACTTCAGTCAGTAACTTAAATAAGTACAATAATTGTGTTGCTAATGTTTGTAAATTTAAAGTGAGCCAAACATGATGCACTGTTTTTTTTAGTTAATTCAGTTTGAGGTTCACCCAATTAATTTTTTTTTTTTTTTGTCAAAAGTTATTCTAACTCACCTAAATAGGCATACAACATAATACAACGTTTTTTATTCATTTTATACACCGTCTAGGGCTCATCACACAATGACATCATTTCTTCCTCTTGGGTTCCCAGTTTTGGAGATTACACTCTTTGGATACCATGTGAGAAGAGAGCTACTACATTTATATTGAAATTACTGAAGAAGCCTTCACTTCTTTAAATATCAAAACGGCACATTTTTATGTTCTTTGTTTAACCCTGTGGAGTCAGCACTCCCACCAATGGGATATTAACAAAATTCTGCAAAAACACTTGTATAACTCTGCAATATTTTATCTTAGAAACAAAGCTAAACATACCCCGGAAACCATAAAGGGTCTATGTTTCAAATCGATATAACAGAGACACATTTTTCAGTGCGAGTCGCCCACTTACGTGATTGGTCATTCATATGAAAATGATAATTCCGGACGATCCATTGGAGCACTAGCAGCCATGGAATGTGTGAAAACCCCATTTCTGTATTAATTTATTTGTGGCAGCAAGTGGTGCAACTGTAAGAGTTCAAAGCCAGGTGATGCTACAGCTGTCTATAACTGGGAGCTCATGGTGGAGGGAAGTCTAGTCGCATTATGTGAAGGAAATTACAGATTATGTGAAGGAGTCACAAATAGCAGCAAAGTTTATTCAAAAACATATTTGTTATCATTTACCAATGCATAGATAAATACTTTTCAGAAGACTTTAAGTAAACTAACTAAAATTTGAAGTAACTCAAAAAAGAGCACAGTAGCCAGTAAGTTTTATATCTTACAGTGTATAAGCAATATATCGTAGCCAATGTATGATATTGTATCATCAGGTTCATGCCACAGTTAGAATAGAAGACAATGGACAGATGCTGCAGGTTTCAGCATGTGCTACTGTTTTTGAATGTGCACATTTTCTTTAAACACAAGGAAATGGTTGTCTGTTGTAAATGATAACAGATGTAATGGTGAGAGATTAGCATGTATTCAAGTGTAATCAGATTAACATGTGTTCATTTAATGATACATAAGGTACATCCTTAGCAATAAATTTCAACAGTTTAATCACCTGATATGCTACATGACCTACAAAATGCCCTTTGATAGTTGATTTGCTGCACAAACATTCTCACTCCGAATGACCCCAAATATGTTTAGAGCATATGGTCCTCAAGGCCAATATGCCAAACAATGAAGTCCAGGAAAAACTGTACACTGTGAAGGAGGTCTTAACCAGATGTTAGGTTGGGTTGGGGTGGGGTGGGGGTGTCCTAGATGTTTAGCATGCAATCAGTCTTTCATTGCTGAGAGGAATAAGTTGCTATCAGTGTGTGAAATGTGAGGAGCAACATTTCACAGATTTGTTTAATTTGCACAGGGCTTCAATTAAACTAAGCTCAGTTGAGCTCTGCTGCATTGAGACTAAAAACCCAGTAGAGGTAGATGAAGCATTTGGTCTGACCACATGTGTCCCTCAAAAAGCCGCCATTTTGTTCCTGAGCCAGATGTGTCTGTGATGTCAGCTCAGGGACTCGTACTCCATCTTTCAACTACCTCTTTATCCACAGCCTTCAGGAGGCTCGCTCACTCACTCTCTCTCTCTCTCTCTCTCTCTCTCTCTCTCTCTCTCTCTCTCTCTCTCTCCTGTCGCTTTCACTTTGGTCTTTCCTCCCTCTTTTCTCACTCTCTTTATAGACCTCATATACTTTATTGATGGGTACTTACTTTACTTGACTTGCATTTAAGGCACCTGATTTTGTTAAAAGTTAAATATGATGGAGAAATAAAGTCCTATATTTTTTGATTAGGGATGACTTTTTACAAATGTAAAGATTTTATTAAACTTTCCTTTTATGATTTCATTTTGATATTTGATATTATATATGTCCTAATTCAAATATGTCATGATGTCCTCTTATGTACTCTTATATCTAATAACACTCTAATTCTATTCATCATGAATGTATTAAAAAAAGAAAAACTACATAATTATATTTATTTAAATTCATAGGACACATTGATACAACATCACAATGTTTTGATACTGCATCAATTTTTAAAAACACAACATTGATTGTTATTGATTGGTGTGAAGGTTGGTAGTAGTAGTTTTGTGTTGTGTGTAAACCTCTGATCATTGAATAGCAGAGTTTTGATCTATTTACAGCCATTAGACTCTTCCACTCCAATGTAAACAAGTAGTGAAAGGTGCACTGCTAATGTTAGAATTAGCCATGTGTGAGGAGTGGAGTGTGGTAATGAGCAGACTGGGAGCGACAGAGACAGTTAAAGAGCTTTACTGAAGGAAAGCAGGATAAACAGAGGCAATTACAAACATGAAGAGTCAACGAAGGAGGGATTGTACTCGGGATCAGAGAGTTCCAACACAGGGGTTTCGGGGGAACCTCCACGAGGCTCAAATCAGGGTTCTGTGGATCAAAGGCTCGAAACAAGGTTAGTAGAAATGGCTCGGAAAGTCAGTAGCATGTAGCTGGCGACGTTACTTCGCCCAGAGTGAGGTGAGTGCTTGGTTTAAATAGCGTGGGCCGGGAATGAGCTGCAGGTGGGTTCAATATTAGGGAGAGAGCGATCTGCGCTCTCTCCGCTGATTGGTTTGGTGCTCACTGCTGGCAAGCGCTGTCTGATGAGGGTGCGTTCCATTAGTGAGGTGCGGCCTCGGCCTGACACATGCTAATGCATAGAGATGCACAGGCATTGGATTTTCAGGTCTGATACAATAAATCCCTGTGGCTGATACCAATATCGTACCTATATTTCAAATAGTGATGCAGTGAATATTCAGCAACCAAAATTATTCACCTGAAAATGGTAAAATAACACTTTCAGTGTTCACACGAATAAGTGAAAAGACTGAATAATTTATACAGAACAAAGATATTTTTAATGACACCATGACCTTTTTGTATTTCCTGGCTGTAGATGTGATCCAGAGTGTAGCTTTACTGCAGTACAGTACAGTTTAATAATAGACACTTGTTTGACATTCAGAATTCTGCTTTTCCTCATCAGTTAACAAAACAACTTTTCAAAATGAAGCCAATACCAATCATTTCATTTTTTTCGTTTATCAGCAATAATATTGTGCACTGATATATCATACATCCTTACTGAAGCTTAAGTAGGATGTCTTTAGTTTCCACTCATAAAAATAAATTACTCACAAAGGCCCAATTAAAACACCTGATGTGTCCCTTTTTCATGTATGAGGATATTTATATATAAATACAGAGACTGGTGGTTGTACCAGTGATACAGTTTAGTCTATTAAGGTACTACTGACAGTTCAAGACCTGCATTCATCACTTGTATAGCTGAAGAATATCCATGTTTCCCTTGAAGTTACTGGATAATAAATCTTCTATGAGTTTTTCTTGTTTATACTGTACTAAAATTGAAACTTATATACTGTAATTGCAGCCATGATATACATTTTTTCCCAGTTTTTTTTATTTATTATTTCTTTCATACTCCCCTATTATGCTGTAGTAAAGCACCTTAAAAATGAACTGCACAAAGGTATTATTATTATTATTATTATTATTATTATCTGATGTATCATCCAGTTCATCTCCATCTCTGTTATATTTGTTCTTTTTTCATCCTCTCCTATTAGTCTCTATTTCGCTCTCATCCTCTCTATGTGATATTGCAGGCAGATGCTTGGGGACCCAAGAGAGATAGAGTGTCTGTAAAATAAAAGCCTTAATGAATCACCCCAACTGTTTAGGCGCTCAGCGCCAACCGCCACATCTGTATGCCTCTCAGTGGCCCAAACCCAGCTTTCATCCCAACGAGAATAACTCAGCATTCACCTATTTGAAAGTCTTAAGAGACAAAGAACTTTCTGCACCTTGTTAGTCTTAAACTCAGTGCAGACTCTCCATACTAACATCTTCAGCCTGGAGCTTTATTTAGATGTTACTATCTAACTTCTACAGTGATCTGTGGCATCGTAACTGTGATATCAAAGCTTGTTTTTTCCTTAATCATTTGACGGTTTCATATTTCCTTTCCATTATGTAAACACTTCATGGTGAATGGACTAACAGAAATTATCTAGAATTACTTGGGGAAAAATCTCATTACCAGAACGGCAGTAGCCTGAGTTTCCATTCAGGTTTTGCAAATGTTATGTGCGTTTATGAAATATTGGTAGAAAAAATGTGAATGAAGTTGATAAAGTGTTTGGTGAGAGCTTAACAATAGTTCACCACTGTGTATGTGCTGTGTATCAAAGAAAGAAGCTAATTAAAAAGTACAATATGGTACAAAAAAGCTACCAATTTTCAAGCTGCTACCAATACATCGTCACTAGGCAGCTTGGAGGAAAGTGCTGGATCCCCAGCTCTGATGGATTGGCTGGCAGACACCTGAGCCATCGGACTTTACATGGTAGTGATGGGAACACCATCTATTCACCTAGAGAGAGTACAGCCAATTTTGCTGCCCTCAGCTGTCCATGGCAAGCGGCATGACCAGAATTCAATCTCATAACCCTCTGATAATCATCCAGAAATTATATCTGTAAATTCTACAGATTCACATCCTTTTGCCAATCAAAGTATGTGAAAAGTATGTGAGCCCTTAAGATTAGCAGATAATTTGAAGGTTCAGTTTGAGTTAGCCGTAGTCAATCAGTGGGATGATAATCAGGTGTGAGTGGGTGCCCTGTTTTAAGAACAGGGATCTAGCAATGTCTGATCTTCACAGCACGTTTATGGAAGTGTAGTCATCATGGCTTGAACAATGGAAATTTCTTAGAACCTCATTTGAAGTGTTGATGCTCATTATGCCAATCCACAGTCAGACAGATGGATGACAAATGGAGGAAATTCAAGATAATTATATACCCTCTCCAGGAGTGATTGGCCAACAAAGATTATGCCCATAGAAATGCATGCAATAGTCTGCAAGGTCACAAAGGAACCCAAGGTAACTTCAAGAGTCCACCATGAGGAGAACACTAACAACAAAGGTGTGCAAGGCAAGGTTACGAGGAGAAAGCTGCTGCTCTCCAAAAATGAATGTTGCTGCCTATCTTCAGTTTACTAAAGATCACATGGACAAACCAGAAAATATTGGAACAATGTCTTATGGATAGATGAGACCAAAATACATCTTTTAGTTTTAAATAAGAAATTTTATGTTTGGAGAATGTCCAAATCTATATTTCAGTATAAAATATATGTGAAACATGGTGGTGGTAGTATCATGGTTTGGGTCAGTTGATGGAACAATGAATTTCAAATTATACCAACAAATTTTAAAGGAAAATACCAGGACATTTTTCCATTAACTGAGTTTTAAGAAAACATGGGTCATGTAGCAAGACAACAACCACAAACACACAAGTTGTTGTACTAGGGCTGGGCGATATGGACCAAAAATTATATCTCAATATTTTTAGCTGAATATCGATATACGATACATATTGCAATATTTTTTCGTCACATAAGGTAATGAGGTCACTTCTGAGTCAAAGATACATGTCCGAAATGTCACACAGACACTTTTATTATCATTCAGTCATC
>BRDA01047533.1:8647-27138 GCA_036984385.1 Crenuchus spilurus | reverse complement strand
CTTCTAATTTCATAATTAGACTTAAAAAAAAAATAATAAATTAAAAAAAAAAAAAAAAAAAAAAAAAATATATATATATATATATAACATATATTAGTCATTTATGAATGAATGAATGAATGAACCTTTATTGTCATTGCACATTGAACTTGTACAATTGTACAATGAGATTGGGTTGCAGCCCCCCCCCCTTTGGTGAAATTAAAAAGAAAAAGAAATTAAATTAAAAATTAAAGCAAATAATTAAGAGCATTAAATAATAATAATAAATAAAGAAATAAAGAAATAAAGAAATAGATAAATAAAATAATTTAAAAATTAATAATTTAAAAGCGAACAAATTTAAAAGAGCATAACATAAATAATGACCTATGAGTTATCCTATTTACACCATCCACAACTGCAGCATCAATTATTACACAATGTTTACTTATAGCAGCATCAGTTTTTGCACTGAACCCGATTAAACAACCAGATCTGCCTACAGATGAACTACACGGTTTTTGTTTAACAGAGAAATGGCCCTGTTGTAAAAACTCTCTCTTAACCGGTTTGTCCTTGTTTTAAGTTGTCTGTAGCGTCTTCCCGAGGGCAGCAGTTCAAACATCCTGTGTCCTGGATGTGTACTGTCCTTGATAATAGTGTGGGCCCTCCTAAGGCAGCGAGAGCTGTAGAGGTCCTCCAGGGAGGGGAGAGAGTGTCCAATGATCTTCTGTGTAGTGTTGATGACCCTCTGTATGGCTTTTTGTGTGCTGTGGTACAGCTGGAGAACCACACAGAGATGCAGTATGTCAGAACGCTCTCCATGGAGCAGTGGTAGAAGACAGTAAGCAGTTTTTTTTCCAGATTCAGCCTCTTAAGGATCCTCAGGAAATACAGACACTGCTGGGCCTTCTTCAGCACCACTAAGGCGTTTGAACCCCATTGGAGGTCTGTGTCCATATACACCCCCAGGAACTTGAAGCTGGACACCCTCTTCACACACTGTCCATCGGTACAAATTGGCTGCAGGCTGGACTTCCTCCTTCTGAAGTTTACAATCAGTTCTTTGATCTTAGAGGTGTTAATGACCACATTTTTCCCTGAGCACCACTCCACTAGCCTTTGAACCTCTTCCATGTATGCTGTTACATTGCCTTCAGAGATCAGTCATTTACAACCACATGGTTTTCTATGGCATTCAACGTTAGAGTCATAGATTAAACTTAATAGATTAATTAAAAGATAGATTAATCTAATATTTTCCTTATTCGGCTCCCTATCTCGGTGGTCTGACCTTGACTGCCCTGCCGAGAATTCTCCCGCAGGGGTTGCTAAATGATGGCCAGGGCTCTGTCACCCTATTGTGTTCCTGATAAGGAGGGCGACTGTTTGGGCACCCGGAAGCTGTTCAAGGCTACACAGCTGCTGTGCTCATTGCATGTGCCAACTTGCAGACTGAGAAACTCAAGAGTCTCTGACTGCCGGAGGAGCAAACAACCTGTCGTCTCCTGCCCTGCCCTTTCACTAACCTTAACCCATCACCATCCGTCTCAGATGGCTTTACTCCCAGGCGGGGGCATATGGCTCCGTGCGGAAGCACTCTGGTCACTGCCGGACTCGTATGTCACTGTGGTCTATTCCATTCATTACCCACCTGTCCTACCTGCCGTTTCCCCACCATTGCCATGTCTTGTTGATGTGCTTAGGCATAATAGGTGATTTTTTTTCTCACCTGGGCCCCCAAACTGTGCCCCACCAGGGCGCAGTCTGGGGGTTGAGGTTTTTTTTTAAAATTTTTTTATCACCTCCCCTCCTTCCCCATTGTGTTCACTGGTTTCTTCTGACTGATGATAATTTCGCTGTACATGTACATGTGCACTAACAATAAATTGATTCTGATTCTGATTCTGATTAATTCTGGATTGAAGAGTCAATCAGGCACATCTATAAGATCCTAAAACTGAGGTGAGGCTTAGCCTACACCAACATGGGGCTGGCGGATCTGTATGAATGTCTGTATGGGGGACCTTCATCAAGTGACATACAAAATGTTCATTTTATTGTATAATTCAATTATTCAATTAACTTTTGACTTCAAAGAGCTAAGTTATGTTTTATTATATATTCTAAAAAGTCTTTCAGACCTCTTTCTTTGGTATTTTATAAAAATGGCGTTGTCTTTTTAACAGCTCCTGATGTTGGCGTTAAGTACAAAATTCACAAACATCAAGTCTCGCTCACGTTGTTGATGCTTCAGTGATGAATAAAATATGGCCTTGCTCCATTTCGGTTAGATGGGACTTTAATGAACACTTTGAAGTGTTTATTAGACCCAATTTGCATGCCCATTAACTTTGGATGAGGCAACACTAAACTGTTAGAAAGCAATTATTGATATACATGCCAACATATTATGACACACTGCAAAAGACATGCATGGTCAGTATCTGGAAGTTATCAGACTGGATGGATGTTTAAGAGTGAAAATGGATTATTGCTTATTTTCTGACATTCTGTTACTTAAATTTGAGCTTTTAACTCAAATCACACATCAGAGGTCTTTACTTATATAAACTGTGTGTTTTTCTTAATAACAAACAGACAAAACAACAATAAAAAACCCACTGAGGGCTGAATTTAACATCACACTGAAAATCAAAGCAGAAAAATGAAATCACTGATGCTGTTTGTGTGAGTTTCATCATTGCAGCTCTTCATGTGACTTAGTAATATGTTTGGCTCCCATGTGTACGGCTCTCAGGAGTCCAAACACTCCTGACAATATCTGTGCAGCTGCTGATGAGAGAAGGTGGTCCTGGGGGATCTACTACCAAACCTGGATCAGGACATCAGTGAGCTCCTGTACAGTCTGTTGGCTACACTTGGTGGCATCACATGCACTAATACATAATGTCCCAGAGCTTCTCAGCCAGATTCAGGTGTAAGGAAAGGGAAGGACAGTCATGGAATCATGAAGAGCTCAGGGCCCACTGCGCCAGTGGAGGTCTTGGGATACCACTAACGATCACATGGAGGTTTGTATGACCCTCCAAGGATGTGCCTCCCTGACCATCACTGACCTACTGCCACTACCCGGAGCCTGCTGGAAGTCATTTTGTATGGCTCTGGCAGTGCTCCTCCTGCTCCTCCTCACACAAAGGATCAATCATGTTGTTGAACAAGAGGATTCAATGATGATTACACCTTCTGTTTGTGCATTTATGTTTCTAATCAAATTTCTCCTTCAGAGATAAAACAATAAAGACTGAACTGAACTGAAGGAGCAGATACTGGTCACAATAAGAGACGCAGCAAACCTGCTTGTGATGGCATGTATAGATGTAACATCCTGGAGGAGCTGGACTACCTGGGCTGCAGGTTCTGCCTATCAGTAGTGACGAGGACACTAGCAAAGTCCAAAATACAGAATATTGTCTGTGTGTGTGTATGTGTGCGTGTGTTTGTGTGTGTGTGTGTGTGTGTGTGTGTGTGTGTGTGTGTGTATTCACTGCAGTGATGGGAAAGGTCCATGTGGGCCCCGAGTGGCTCAGCGGGCAAAGACGCTACC
This sequence comes from Crenuchus spilurus, assembly GCA_036984385.1. NCBI lineage: Eukaryota > Metazoa > Chordata > Actinopteri > Characiformes > Crenuchidae > Crenuchus > Crenuchus spilurus. Next base: position 23,588 of record BRDA01047533.1, on the reverse strand, counting down.
ACTATGACCCAAGGATTTGCCATCAACAGCCGGGGCCCAAGAGAGCAAAAATTGGCAGTGCTCTCTCTGTGCAGGTAGATGGCGCTCTCACTCTCTCTATCAGTCTCACATTGTAATATCCGCTGGCTCAGGCGTCTACTGATTGGTCCAATTGGAGCTGGGGACCCTGTGTGTCTTCCTCTCCAGTGTATCCAGTGACGATGTATCAGCGGTGGTTTGGTGGCTTCATCACACGCAACGGAGGAGGCTTGTGCTTGCCTGCACCCTCCTAGAGTCAGGACAGTGCAAAGTGATGGGGAGAGGCCTAACGGAGGCGATGGGTTAATTGGCTACCACTACATTGGGAAGAGGATAAAATTGGCAAAAACCTAGAAATAATTTTTATATATAAAAAAAGAATCTCATTGTTACTTGCAGACATGGTGCCACCTTGTCCATTAATTTTGTATAATTTAGCCATGTTTCCTTACATCAGTGGGTTTAGGTCAAGGCAAGCTTATGTAGGTGTATAAAGGGCTGTTATATATTGTGTTTTTGTGTTTAATCATGTGTGGTGTGTCCTTCAGTCTCTGTATCGCTTACATACATCACATATAAGACAGATAATTCACCTTAAATACCTGAATAATCAGCTTTACGTCTGAGGGGTAAATGAAGAAAAGAAATGCTGATAAGGGCTCTGAACACAATAGACTCACCAGTGCAGCCTTACTGACTCACTGAGAGTCTTTTCTTTGCTTTTTATTATCTTGTTTTTTCTCTCCGTCTGTGAAAGTAGCAAAAGGCTAAGAAGTGACATGGCCGACAGGGACGGAGTCAACACGGTGACTTTCATTTTTCTTTCCTTCTCTTAGTGCCACAGCCATAAACACGAGGGCCTTGGCGCCAGCTTCCTGCTGCATTCCATTTTTCATATTCTAATCCGCAGCAAATATCCCTGAGAGCAGATAGCATCTCATATAAATGATTGTGGTAATATGAGGCGTGAAATACATAGATGCCCAAAAAGCCAACGCCGCTGTCAGAGCCGTGCGAATCTGAGTACGGATTATCTACACCTGTAATAAACATAATCTCCTTTAATATCATGTTTATCTTCAGACTGGGGAGAATGCTATGGATGTTTTTGATGTGCTCTCGACAGTCGGCCACATGATTAAAAGCTCTGCTGCTCGGCTGGAAGATGAAGATCTAATTTTTCTGCTCTGTCTCTCGCTCCCAGATGGCCGTTGGAGGGGAACTGGGCAGAGAAAAACAAGACGTGGACGCAGAAAGCCGTGCCAATCGTGTCTATGTGTTGGATAAATCAAACCTGACGGGCACGGCCTCGTTAGGCATCCTTGGTTGACAAAAGCCCACCTGATATCACCTCCAGTTCTCACAGTAGCCGTGACAGCTGACAGGAAAGAATAACCGAATCAGCAGAGCTACAGGCTCGGCTCCAGGACTTTGACTCTTTTCTGTCTGATGGCCGACACTAAAGAGGAAAAAAAGAAAAAGAAATGATGAGACAAATATATTTACTGTCTGGGACCAAATTTAGACACAATGTCCTCATACACTGCATATGGCAGCTGAGAATAAGTGAAAGGTGATGGTTTTGGGGGACTTTCTTTGCCTGAATTTGTGAATTTGGGTTTAAAAAGACATGAACAGACAAAACATTTGGTGCTGTTTGTTAACAGAGAGATCACATACAGATGCTACATTGCTCCTGAGCAAAACAAATACCATCTGCCATTGGTGACACATCCAATGAATGAGTGTGTGAGGACTGAGCATGTTCAGACCCAGAAAAATAGAGAGAGAGAAACAGAAAAAGTTATAAAATTGTACGGGACCGCCTCCATAGCACAGCAACTGGCCACTAGGGCGGGCTCCTTTCTTGTCACTACAAGATTACTTCCACCTCCGGCTCAGCGATTGGTTGCTGGGGTGAGCCCTTGTCCCCTCATTGGTTAGAACCAGTAATCAGCTCATCATGCTCAGCTGGTTACTCCTTTTCCCAGTCTCTGGCCTCCTCTCAGTCTAGTTTAAGGAGGTCAGGGATATTGCTTCTTTATTTGATGTGATGATTTGAAGGATTTGATTTTTGTTGCTTGATGAGGACGCTGGTAAACCCGCGGGCCTGGCAGGCTACAGCTGTAATAGTGGGCCACAGAAGCCTCCTATAGCTAATGTAGCAGTTCTGGTATGGAGACTTTCTCATCCTAGGCCCTCAAATGGCGCTTAGGCAGTGTAGAGGCTACCCTGGGCTGGCGCTGCACCTGCCATGCATAGGAAACTGTTTAGATGTACCCCAGGTGTCATCACACCTCTGCTTTTAGCACGTCTGCATTTTGTGACCCTTGAGGTTGTTTTGTTTATTTCAGAGCATAATTTTGTCATCTCTCCCTTCAAGTGTAGCAGAAGCATGTGCGCACCGCGCCTTTCTACCTTTGCTGCACTCATTCATTCCCAGCTGTGAATTTATTGTTTTGTTTAGTATTTTGGGGTTGTTTTTCCTCTATTTTTCAGTTGCCGCACTTCTTTCTGCACTGGAATCCTGCCCAGAATTAGTAGTATCTGGTTTTTTTCTTAAAACGAGCCGTGCTCCAGAGGGTGCTTTACTCCACTCTCTGGCTAATGTTGGTCCTGTGACAAAGATGTTATTTTGTATTGTAGTAAACAGTGTTATGTTAAACATACAGCAACAATTTTAAAGCAGAAATATTATAAACACTAAAAAAACCTGAAAAATCATAAACCTACCTGAGAAAGATGTGGACATGATCAGTGAATTATTGCCATTGAATACATTATTGATGGTCATCTCTCACTGATGTGTAAGGAAAGCCAAAATTTTCTACAAACCAAAAGAGTTTAGATTATAGTGTCAAAGGCATTTTGAACATTTTCTCACTTAAAAACCTGCCTGTAAATACCCAGAAAACTGCAAAGCTAACTGATGGTTTGTAATTCTGTAATCTGTAATTTTACCTTTACTTAAATGATTTATTTTGAGGTATTTTATTTAATTACAATATATATTGTTTGGGACCAAATTTAGACACAATGTCCTCATACACTGCATATGGCAGCTGAGAATAAGTGAAAGGTGATGGTTTTGGGGGACTTTCTTTGCCTGAATTTGTGAATTTGGGTTTAAAAAGACATGAACAGACAAAACATTTGGTGCTGTTTGTTAACAGAGAGATCACATACAGATGCTACATTGCTCCTGAGCAAAACAAATACCATCTGCCATTGGTGACACATCCAATGAAGGAGTGTGTGAGCACTGAGCATGTTCAGACCCAGAAAAATAGAGAAACTTTCATTAAAATAGTTAAATCTTGTTATGTTTGTAAGACTAAAATTCAGTGTTAAACTTACAGCAACATTAAAAAAGTATAAATATTATAAAAACACTCAATTCACAGAATCAGATGTGTCTGAGAAAGATGTGGGCATGATCAGTGAAGATCAGCCCTCTGTCACTGATTTGTAAGGAAAGGCCAAAAGTGTAAGAGGCACTTTGGATGTTTTAAAAGCTGTCTGACCACCCAGCCCAGTTTGTAATTGTGTAGTATGTAATTTTACTTAAGTATGTTAAAAGTATGATATTATATTTTGAGCTATTTTACAATATAAATTGCCTCCATTAGAGTGAATAAAGCACACTGAACTATGTGCCAGGCAGTGATCTGCACTAAGACATCAGGTCGGTGGCTCCTTCTCTGTCAGGCAGGTATAATGAAATGTCACACAAATGAACTGGAGTTTAAAAGATGGACACTAAAAAAATCTGAATCCCAATCACGTTCAGCTGAGGCTGAAATTCAAGCAAATCCTAGATTACGTTTAAGGACCATTCAAGTGCAGGAAAGGTGTATTTTGCAGTGTAATGTGGAGATACAAAAATCTCTGCATCCAACCTGTGCAATTACCTGTAGCCACTGTCTTTCAAATGTATCCATGCTAATAGGTTTGCTGAGGTTGGTTCACAGGCTGTTGGTATCAAATCCTTAATTTTTTGTGTTAACCTGGTGTTCTTACTAGTTTTACTTCCTTAAGCTGCATCCATGCCAGGCACATTACCATTCTTGCTTAGTTATAGTTATGTTTACTTGATTTCAGACGTAATAGAGGTTTAAACATCCATTCATCCATCATCTTATCCACTTAATCCTGATCAGGGTAGCGGATTGTCTCCTACCCCCTCAGCAGGCGCAGAGCATTACAGACTATCCTAGCCAAGCCCAGGACAAGGTGCCAATCCATTGCTGGGTACACACACATGCACACACAAACACATGTAGCACTGAGCTGGCTGGAGTTTTATTTATTGGAATATCTTCTGAGGGCAGTATGGCATATGATTGGTTCTGTGAGGTGACCAATCAGAACACGGAGAGGTGTGGTCATGACTTTGAATCTGGCGCCAAACTGTCATTGCTATGAAAGTAAGCAGGATGACCAGCCGTCCGCTGGAAGAACAACCTGCAAAATAAAAAGTGAAGCTGTAACAGCAAGCTCACATATTGATCTCCCAAATTTTAAACTGTGCCACATCCAGCGTTTCCAAAGTTGCTCAGTTTAGAAAGATAGCTAGCAAGCAAGCTAGCTGACAATCTGCTCATTTTTACCTTGTAATGAGCCATGACGTGCTAGCTAGCTAACCTAACTAGTCTAACAGTAGATGAAGACTAGCAAATACATGAAAAACTGGAATCAGAGCCTCTAATCATGACACCTTAATGTTTAGTAAATGTTTACTAAATAATTACATATGTATTTCTTCATAGTTTGGATGACTTTAGTATTTTTACATCACAAAAAAACACTGAATGTCCAAACTTTTGACTGACAATGTTTGTCTACAATACAAAATGCTGTATTTCACCTGTTTCTCCTCCCTCAGTGTAAAATTGGTGGCCCTGAAGGTAAATGTATTATGTACAATTATTAGATGTTGTGATTTTTTCCATCAGACTTACTTTGTACATACGTATAGTTTTGGGCCCAGAGGAACAATATTAGAGAGAAAATTAAGATTTAAGTGTCCTGAGGCTTTAAATTACCTGAAGCAGCTGCAGGAAGAACGGTGCACATCACAGGAAGTCAATGTTTTTATCTTTTCTTTTTTTTTACATCACTTCAAACCACCAACTACCCATTTCATGAGGAACAATAGAACATTTTTCATCATTCCATTTTGCAAGTACGGTACCACCCGTGGGATTTGCAGTGATCCCTGGTTGGTATGATCCCACTGCTGGGATTTGAATACCGTGCTACAGTTTTGAGTTTTGAATGCTGACATGACAGTCAGCTTTAATTCTGCTTGGTTCATTAAATCTGTCTGCTAATGTGAAGCCTCCAAAATATAAAGTGTGTGAATCCTAAAATGCAGGAAAAATCTGGTGATTTACACTTCTCTCATGCCTGGTGGAATTTAATTTCTTATACTCAGTGAAAGACCTCACTGCTGCAGAAAACAAAAAATATACTTGTAAAAGGGTTGTAGTTCCATTAACGTGAACTTTATAAATGTCAAATATTTCATTTAAAATATTTTACAAGAAGGTTTTCTTGTGATAATGGCATTTTATGTATCAATTAGTGTTTGATGGAGTATTGAGCATAAAAACAAGCTTGTAAAGAACATATTTATATCAGTTTTGTGCATTATTGTTTATTAGGAAAATATGTAGATGTATTGTAAGTGTAAGTCAGCAGTGTATGAAAATATTGTGTCTATGAAACACTACCTTTACAGGATGTTAGCCTTGTTTATTACCATAACCTTGGAGTAGCCAGAGCCTGTGCTCTCTGTGTTATCTTGTTCTATTGTTGTTCTCTGATGTTTGCATGTATTCTAACTTTATTTATGCTTAGCCCTTCTTTCACACTTGTACGTAGCTAGTTATCAACTTGGAATGTTTACTGACTACTGTGTACACTTTATGAGAATCACAATATTATATTTTGTCTGTCTTCAGGCGTTAGGCTGTTCCACTGCAATGTAGACAAGCAGCATAAGGGCTCACTGCTAATGTTAGCATTAGCGAACCAAGACGTTTTCCTAAATTTATATAAAAAAATCACAATATATTGCATTGTTTACAGTATGTTGCAATATGTTGAAACCCAGTGTCTGTGTGATGTATTGATATGTATTATATTGCCAGGTTTTTGCCAATACACCATCCTAATTTACATATTGCATAAATTTACTTATTTCACGTCTTGCTAATTCCATGAGACAGAATTTGTAGATTAGTATCCAGACCATCCAACTCTCAAGTATTCAGTGTATGTACTGTCAATGTAGAAACCAGTCCAGTTCATGAGTGAAGCAGTGTTTTTCCACTTGGAAAGCAAATAAAATGTGAAATGCACACATTTCATGCATACATGAGCTATGTGCAATCATTTTTACTCGCCTCTTTTTTGAGGCCTGGGGTATTCTTTTTCCTCGTATCTGCCTTACTGGATGGACACTGTCCCCCTGCTTTTAATTGTCACTTCTGACTGGAGGGAACATGTATGCAGAGCCTGGCCCATTGAATTATAGACACCAGCCTTTACTTGTCTGCCTGGAGCTACAGAGCTGTAATACCAAGATGAGGGCCAGCAACTGTGCACTGCCATCACTGACCTGGCCTACAGCATTCATTACCATTCAGAAATTTGGAATCATTTGGGTCTTGAATAGTTTTGTATTTTATTCATTATTTTCTTTCATCATAAACTGAAATATACATTTAATTACAGTTCAATTATAATTACTACCATTACTACTACATTATACTGTATAAGTATAATAACACACTACAATGATTCTGCTGAAGATATCTGTCAATTCCATCAATACTTTTAGAACTTCTTTTTTTAATGTATTATTTTTACCCAATTTTCACTCCAGTATGTTTCGTAGCCAAATGACCCAACAATTTATTGACTCTCCACATCACTTGTAATGTCCGAGATTCTAGGAGGGTGCAGACTAACACAGGCCTCCTCTGACGCACGTGAAGTCAAGCTCCACCTCTTTTCCAATTACTGTCAGTACATCGCTGAGTTACTGAGTCATTCCAAACGTTTGAAAAGTAGATTCTGACAAAATCTAAATGTGGTTATGATCAGTGGAGCCATTTTTTCTACTGTAAATCATCTTTCCGTTTTTGAGGCATGACCCCTCTTTATTTTTGACATTCTGCAGTGATACACCAAAGTCAGGTCCAGAAAAGAAGAAACAATCCATCAGTGAATAATTTGAATATAGTTATCAGATGATCAACATGTTTAAAATAAAGCTTGTTGATAATCTTTTATCTATTAATTCAGTTGTTTTCTAATTTATTTTGAGTTTAAATTCATATTCATTAATTCTGACCTGAGAAGATGAAGAAGATGATGATGATGGTGATGACTAAACAGATGTAATACAGACCAGCTGCTTACATCTCTGTTTAACTGAATGTTGTGGTTGAGGTTGAGGTTAGGATTAGGATTAGGATTAGGTTTTAGGTTGAGAGTAAGGCCAGGGTTAAAATGACAGCCAGTGTGAGGGTTAGGATTGAGATTAAGATCATGGTTAGGATTAAGTTTTGAGTTGAGAGTAAGAGCAAGGTTAGGATTAAGACCAAGGTGAATGTTTTGGGTTGATATTAAGATGAGGTTTAAATTGAGGTTAAGAATAAGTGTCTACTGATGTAATTAATATATCAACAGTACAGTTACAAGAAGTGCTCTGATACTTCACTGATGCTGTACCACTGATATATTGCTGATATATTGTTGATATATTGTTGATATATTGGTGATCATCTTTTGTAGTTTTTAAATCATCTATAATGACCACTCAAAATAAATTGCTGCTGGTACCACCTCAGCGTCTTCTTGTTCACATGGGGAGTTTTTTTATATAGAAATGTTAAAAGTCCAGAACTGTAGAGTATAATCATCATATTAGAGCCATTTAACAGCTATCTGACACAAAATTGAACTTAATGATATTTTGTTCTGAATTCTCCATCAATCATTAGCAGATACCAGCCTTGTCCTCATTTGACAGTTTTAAATGCACCTCATTTCTGGATGTTGTTCTATTTCCAGCATTCGGAATGTTGTAAAATTCAGCATCGCTCTGAACTGAATCTTGATGATTTGGTTTGGATGCAGAGAGCAGACTTTTACAGAGAACTGTGGAGGAGACTGTGGAAGGTGAAGTAAAGCCATGATAAGAAACAGCTTGCGACAGGCAGTGGCTCTCCGGATGACCTTGTAGGAGGTTGCATTGAAATGTCTTAACCTAAAAGCCTCCATTACTGTTCTACACTACAAAGGCATAGTTCTCAAGGCTTGAACTTGACTTTTCCTGGGGTCTGGAGCCTCATTCTAAGATTAACTGTGTGCAACCCTTAGCTGATACCAATGCTAAAAATGTCAAGCACCCCTTCAGGGTTCTTCATACATCGTTATTGCGTTACTCGCAATAAACACGGAACATGAGTTCATAAGGTCACCTTGTGCATTTGCCTGTCAAGACCTCAAACTCCATTAGATTCCATGATGCTTTGTCCCTTTCAAGTCGCCGTGGCATATTTAGCTCATTTGTATTTATATATTATATTACCTTTAGCTTTAACCCTTTAATACCACCAGAGATCTCAATATAAACTTATTCTGCATCGTTTTCTGTGTAGTACCTGAATGATGGGATGAAAAGACGGGGTTAGTATCTTCATATCAATATAAATGTGATTTAAAACAGATTATAGCCAAAGATGCATGATAATTCTTTTTTTAATGGGCATAGCAAACACTTACCAAGGCTATAGATCACTTGTTTCTCTGTAGAGGCATCAAATTTTACAGGCTCGTTTATGTGTGTTCATACCATTGAGTTTGTAATAAAGCACCACAATCAGATAAAGCTGAGGATGAAAATGTTTTCTCTGATTCACCTTAACATACTGAGTCACTGCTGCTGAACACTGTTTATTTATTTATTGTATTTTATTTTATTTTAATTTTTTAATTTTATTTAATTTAATATTATTTAAATTAAATTAAATTAAATTAAATTAAATTTAATTTAATTTAATTTAATTTAATTTAATTTAAAATTTTTAAATTTTATTTTATTTTATTTTATTTTATTTTATAAATACTTTTTGCATTTAAATTGAACCTAATTTATTTAGTCATCACAGTTTATTCGATTTCATATTTGTCTTACACTAAAAAGAGATTGTTCTTCAAGGGTTCTTTAGTAAAGACAATGGTTCTATATAGAACCATGAACACTCAAAGAACCAAAAGGGTTCTTTGCATGGAGAAAGTGTTCTTCAGATTTATGAGGAATGTACTGTAGATGGTTCTTTATAGAAGTTTTTGAAAAGGGTTCTATACAGCACCAAAAGAGGTTCTGCTATCATTGTGATGTCAATCTTGTAATAATAAAGGAACCCTTTCTGGTGTTAAATAGAAACATTTTCAAAACGCTTCTGTATAGAACCGTCTCCAGCACTTTCTTCATCCATCTGAAGAACCCGTTCATCATACAATGAAGCCTTTACATTCTTTGAGTGTTCATTGTACTACAGAATAATTTTAACTAAAGAACCCTTAAAGAACCGCCTGTTTAAAGAGTGTAGTTTATTCTAATCTTAATCACCGAGCTTGGGAAACGATATTTTGTTTTATAAAAGAATATAAAAGAATAAAAGAAGCACAAACGACAGAACATTACAGTCAGTTTAGTAAAAGTTATCATTTTGGGGTCAGTTGCAGAGACCATGTCGACAGCTTTCTAGCACAGCAGTGTTATTAGGAGGAAAGGCTGGCAGTGGCAGAGGAAGGCCTGTTGTATAATAAGGACCTTTAAATAACCAAGTGGCCCAGTCAGGGAGTCTGGCTGCACACTGAAGCATGGTGATATCTCCAGACAGCTGAGTTCGGCCTCACTCTGTTGTTATGCCGGGCAAATTAGCATGCGGAGGTGGAGACCACCATATAGGGTTTAGGAAGGAAACTAAAAATAGGCTGTCACACACCAGATTCACTCCAGGTCTCCAAGACTGAGGATTTAACGCAGCAAAACATCAAACAGTAAGGAACTGAGTGTGATTTTTCTCGTCCTCTCGCTCAGCCTTTTCAGTCCATGTTGGGCTTTAGCAGAGTGGAGTGGGCACCGTTTGAAAGGACATTAAAACAAGGGTCATTTGAGGCTCAGTCTAGGCTGACTGTGATCTCATTTGGCAAATACTTGAGGGGGAAGACACTGAGTGGAGTAACAGCAAGGCTGTGTTTGTGGGCTTTGAACTGGAACAAAGTGACAGTGAATATTGGTGCTGGTTTGAAGGGTAAAGAACAGCCGCTCACACTCAGCTCTGTGAGCTTTACAGATTAGATACTCAGGTTTGAAAAGGTTCACTCATTGACTGAAGTGTTGTGAGCAGTTTCAGGTCACTGGAGTCGAATATTCTGTATGTTTGTTGGTTTACAGCAGCTGATGAAAGCTGTAGTTCTGTTTCTTAACCAGTGTGTGAGACATTCTTTTACACTCAAAAATTTGGGGTCACCTATTAAATTGAATATATTCCATGACAAGAAAATTTATAATTTGAGACTTGTGATCAAATCCACATCTGCTGCTGCTCCATGTATCCAGCCTTCTATCTTAGAAGAGTGACGTAGGACAGGCTCACCACTTTTCAGCTCAGTTTTAGTGTCTCCCACAAGTTGTTGATATTCTATTTTTTGTGTTTACTGAGGTCTTTTATTAACTAATATCTCCTGTTCTAGTGATGAATAATGTTTATTGAGGATGTTTATAGACTAATATCTCCTATTCTAGTGATCAATAGTGTTTATTGAGGTCTTTTATTGACTAATATCTCCTAGTGATTAATAGTGTTTATTGAGGTTGTTTATAGACTAATATCTCCTATTCTAGTGATTAATAGTGTTTATTGAGGTTGTTTATGGACTAATATCTCCTATTCTAGTGATTAATAGTGTTTATTAAGGTCTTTATTTGACTAATATCTCCTATTCTAGTGATTAATAGTGTTTATTGAGGTCTTTTATTGACTAATATCTCCTATTCTAGTGATTAATAGTGTTTATTGAGGTCTTTTATTGACTAATATCTCCTAGTGACTAATAGTGTTTACTGAGGTTGTTTATGGACTAATATCTCCTATTCTAGTGATTAATAGTGTTTATTGAGGTTGTTTATGGACTAATATCTCCTATTCTAGTGATTAATAGTGTTTATTGAGGTCTTTTATTGACTAATATCTCCTATTCTAGTGATCAATAGTGTTTATTGAGGTCTTTTATTGACTAATATCTCCTATTCTAGTGATTAATAGTGTTTATTGAGGTCTTTTATTGACTAATATCTCCTAGTGATTAATAGTGTTTATTGAGGTTGTTTATGGACTAATATCTCCTATTCTAGTGATTAATAGTGTTTATTAAGGTCTTTTATTGACTAATATCTCCTATTCTAGTGATTAATAGTGTTTATTGAGGTCTTTTATTGACTAATATCTCCTATTCTAGTGATTAATAGTGTTTATTGAGGTCTTTTATTGACTAATATCTCCTAGTGATTAATAGTGTTTATTGAGGTTGTTTATAGACTAATATCTTCTATTCTAGTGATTAATATTGTTTATTGAGGTTGTTTATGGACTAATATCTCCTTGTCATTAATAGTGTTTATTGAGGTTGTTTATAGACTAATATCTCCTATTCTAGTGATTAATAGTGTTTATTGAGGATGTTTATAGACTAATATCTCCTATTCTAGTGATTAATAGTGTTTATTAATGTTGTTTATGGACTAATATCTCATATTCTAGTGATTAATAGTGTTTATTGAGGCTGTTTATGGACTAATATCTCCTGTTCTAGTGATTAATAGTGTTTATTGAGGTTGCTTATGGACTAAAGATATAAAGTATATATCTATCTCTCTAGTGATTAATAGTGTTTATTGAGGTTGTTTATGGACTAATATCTCCTATTCTAGTGATTAATAGTGTTTATTGAGGCTGTTTATGGACTAATATCTCCTATTCTAGTGATTAATAGTGTTTATTGAGGTTGCTTATGGACTAATATCTCCTATTCTAGTATTAATAATGTTTATTGAGGTCTTTTATTGACTAATATCTCCTATTCTAGTGATTAATAGTGTTTATTGAGTGTTTAATTTCTTCTGAAATAAAATGATGTTGTACGCTTTGTCATAGAAGATTGTGCTTCACTTCACACTTTTGGGCTGTAGTGTATATGAGTCCAAATATCACTGTTTACTATTAAATTATCTATGTTATAATTGCCTTGTTATATAATGAGCTATGCAGTTAGAGAACAGACTCAGGTAAAATGTGTGATGATCTTTGGCTGATGGGCATCACCTGAGCATTTTAAATCCAGACTCAGAAGTTCTCAGCTTGTTTAAATGAGTGATAAAAGACTACAATTTAAGTACCATAGCTACCGTTTGTAAAGGTTAACACATCTTTTAACCCTCCAAATTTCCTCAAATGTGTTTAGAATCCACTTCCGTGTTAGAGTGTTAAATAGCCATTTTGTTTGCAGGCGACACAAAGGCCATGGAACCGGGCACCGGGGAGTAGCAACTGGCAATATTTAGCCAGCCAGCTCCCCTGACCTTAGCCGTGCTTAGCATTCCATCTCCTGTGTCAGAGCGTGCAGAGCCAGCTGTTGTTGGGAGCATATGAATTCATGTACGCTCCAAAACCTGACCTTACCCTCCACAGCCGGATGTTTAGAGAAGTGCTGAGGGAAGGCCTCTTCCACTGACCGCAGTAATCCTTCACTTCTCTGGATTTGCACAGATCATACAGACGGCTATCTCTCTCTGTGCCCCCCCCCATCTCTTTCTATTGTTCTCTCGCTCTGTCTTGATATTCTAAGAAATGAACGTTTAAGTCCTGACTAGCCTGCAAAGGCCAGTTCAAACCTCAAGCCATCAACAGTCCACTTAAATTAGTCCAGATAGCAGCGTGAACGATACGAGTGGTTTGTACAGCACAGATAAAATCTATACATGTGTGTGTTTGTGTGCTGACGAATCACCAACAGATGTTTGGAAAAGCAGTCTTTGAACTTTGCCCATTCCAGCACACTGGCCATTGTAACATCACCCAAGGGGCTCCTTGTTTTCTGTAAGTCCATTTTTTGAGTAATGAGTTTTTAGGCTCATTGTCTTAAGTTATTAAGATGTGAGATACTAACTTTAAGATTACATTACATTACATTACATTACATTACATTTAGCGGACGCTTTTATCCAAAGCGACTTACAATAGTGGGAAAGTACAGATGCGAAAAAATAATACTAGAGTTGTACTAGTATTTACTAGTACTAGTATACTAGAATTAACATTTGGATATCAAGTTCTGAGTGCATATCAGTACTCATGGGGAGTATTTGGGATCACTAGAGCAGGTGCTCTTTGAAGAGCTCGGATAGAAATGATTTTCTGATAAGTATTGAAATTTAGCATAATAACTAAGCTAAGCTGGGCGGCATGGTGGCTTAGTGGTTGGCACGTTCACCTCTCAGCGCTGAGGTCTTGGGTTCGAGTCCACATCTGAGCAGAGTTTCCATGTTCTCCCCGTGTCTGTGTGGATTTCCTCCCACAGTCCAAAAACATGGAGGTCAGGTGAATTGTCTACTCTAAAAATTACCCTGGTGCGTGTGTGTGTGTATGTCTGTGTATGTATGTGTGTATGTATGTATGCCCAGATATGGTTGGCACGCTGTCCTGGGTGATCCCCTAGTGCTGGATGCAGTCCTCCAGGTGGACGGTTGCTTCTAGTTGAGAGTACGCTGTGTGTGATTGGCTGCTGCTTCTCGTGTGTGTGTGTGGTTGAGTGTGTGTAAATGGAGTGTGTTGATTGTAAATCATCCTTGGGTTTGAGAAAGACGTTATTTAAGTGTAACATTCATTCATTCATTCATTCATAAGCTATAAAAAGCTAGCTATTATTTCAACAAAATTATTATTATTATTATTATTATTATTATTATTATTATTAATTATTATTATTATTAACTGTCATATATTTTATATTATTTGCAGATAAAGTGACATATTCAAGCATTATCATATTTTAACCCTTTACCATCCTCACCAAGAAAATGAGAGATTTTTTATTTGTTAGGGAAAAATAATAAAAAAACATTCAATGCTTTTTAAGACTCCATAGTTTTTACATGTACACTTTAAGCATACAGTCAACATAAATACAAATACAAAAACTGCAATAACGTGTTCATTTTGTCACCTTTTGATCCAGTTGGTGGTCTGGCTATGAAGCATTGCTGGTTTGCATTCAGACAAAAACATTTGTAGTGACTGCTAGTGGATGCTTTTTGTCTTAACATACCTCTACCCATTGATATAGATGGCACAATCACATTGTGTTAAGTTCAACACATTTTGCAATAAGATTTAGTGACTTAACCCCCTCGAGTCGAGTCTCATGCCAGCAACATATAAATAATCCACAAAAACACTTAAATAACTTTTAAATAACTAAAATAACTTTTATCCTACAAACAAAACTAAACATACCTGGGAAACCACTAGAATTCCCAAACCGACGAAAATTTTCATCATGATATTAGGGTGTCTGCAGGGTCTCTCCCTCTCTTAATTCCCCGCTCAGGAATGTGACACATTCACACCTCGCTGTGCTGCTTGTTGTTATGCAAAATAAGCACGTCTTCCCCCAGCCTCTTCCCCCAGCCTCTCTCACAGACACAAAACTGCCTCTCACAGTCAAGAGTTTTACTCTTTCCACAAAGTTTGAAGGAAAAAAATATTTATATATAATTATAGAGCAGGAATCACAGACACTCTCTCCGACCCCCTTCTCCGACCCCCTTCTGCACGAATAA
>BRDA01047528.1:0-21481 GCA_036984385.1 Crenuchus spilurus | reverse complement strand
TGATGAAGGCTGGGTGTGTATCAGTATGATGTAGAGTAAGTGTGTGTTGGTATGATGGAGGCTGATGGAGGTTGGGTGTGTGTTAGTATGATGGAGGCTGATGGAGGTTTGGTGTGTGTTAGTATGATGGAGGCTGATTGAGGTTGGGTGTGTTAATATGATGGAGGCTGATGAAGGCTGGGTGTGTATCAGTATGTTGGAGAGTAAGTGTGCGTTGGTATGATGAAGGCTGGGGAGGTTCCTAACAGATGGTCTGCACCAATACCTTTACTACCTCATTACCCCTCACACACACACAAGACACACACAGACAGAGAGAGAGAGAGGGGTGTCCACTCAGCTGTAATACTAATGGTTTGCATATATATCACATTTAAGAGTCTGAATAATAATAGTAATTGTGTGGGAGTGACTACAGACACAGGTAGTACAGCCAGGTGAGAATCTAGCCCCTCCCCTTCGTCTTTTTTTCTCACATAAGAATTTGAATCAGTCACATATACTGAATGTGTGTTTTAGTGCAGGTCTGTCTGCAGTAGATCAGTGAGGCTCCACTGTTAGTCAGATGTGTGTGTGTGTGTGTGTGTGAGGTGATGCTGAAGTGTGTTTTAGGTGCTGCAGTACTTTGATGTTTCAGATGTTCAGGTGTGTGTATCCCTCAGGTGAACACTGTCCTCTGGAGACTATGTGACAGACAGTCATGTCTGCAGCTCAACCTGAGCCTTGCCTTCAGCTTTTCTTCTCATTCTGTCATCTGCTATGTGTGTGTGTGCGTGTGTGTGTGTGTGCGTGTGCGTGTGCGTGTGCGTGTGCACACTTTATGCTAATTCATTGAACAGTGGAGAAAAGTACACATACAATTCAGACGTCTTTTCTCCACCATGGCCTGTAAGAAATCACTGATAATTCAGTTTTATGTGTCTCTGCCACTTTATATATTTATTTACAAATATTCACTAAACTGTGTTCTGTAAAACAAATAAACAAACATTTCTTACTCACCGCCGCCCTCTAAAAGTGATATTATTGATAAAAATTACATGGTTTCATGTTATTATGACCTTTTGAGGGTGTAAATGCACCAGTGAGTAATTTTTTACTTGTAAACAGTGTTTGTCATTTTTATAAGCGCTCAGGTCATTGAATGCATTTTCTGATTATTTTTTCATTATTTTTATGGTTATCTGATATTACAGAGGAGCTAAATAAACTCAGTGCCCCCTGCATTACACACTTGTTATAGATGTGGTAGAGCACAGTATGTTCAGGCTAGTGTTGGTGAAGAAATCATTACATGGATATTGTGACGCTCAGCAGTGGCTCTATACGAGTTTAAACCCCACTGAGTGTGTGACCTCCTACACATTCCTCATGATCAATAATCATCAGGAAAATGTACTCCTGATCTAATGCCCACAGCGAGCGCTGAGCCAAAGCTAGCTAATCTGTTCCGCTCCAGGTTTACGGACCTCCAATTCAGTTCAGATCTGCTGTTTAGCATGCCCTTCACTTCTCTCAAGTGGCTTTAATACAGAAATATGGGCATTAATAAGGGTCTGCATTCCAGACAGCTATTTTAATATCAGATTAATATTCTTATACAGACTTACTCTGAACTATAAAAATGAATAAAAGCTCAGACAAACACTTCAGACAGCAGCAGGGCTTGTAGAAGTCTGATTTTGTATCCGATTCCTCATCACTGAAACTGACTGTACATCAGCACTTCCTGTTCAAAGATGGCCGCCATAGCATTCAGCTACACAAGTTTGTGTTATTTTGTCCATGAGATCATTGAATTCTGGATGATCAGACGTGTTTATTCTGATGATGATCAGACGTGTTCCTCTGGCTGTGTTACAGGACAGTGAGATGCTGGTTGGTGATGAAGCTGATTGGACGATTCTGAGAGATAAACTTCCTGAGCTGGTGAAGCTCCAGACTGAGAACCGTATCCTTCATGTTTAAGACTCCATCACCTCCACCCATCCTGAAAGTTCTTCAGGGTTTCACTGTTTCACATTTTTACCATCTACGTTTAGCTTTAGTGTGTATATATCAGTTCTTCACGTCTTCCGGTCAGACTTTATTAGACCAAAAATCATATCAGAACTGTTTCCATATATTCATTCATTCATTATCACACCCACTTAATCCTTATCAGGGTCGCGGTTAGTCCCCTACACCCTCACTGGGTGCAGGGCAGGGCATTACATTAGTCAACTAAGCCCAGGACAGGGTGCCAGTCCATTGCTGGGTGACACACACACACACATACACACACGGACAATTTTAGAGTACCCAATTCACCTGACCTCCATGTTTTTGGACTGTGGGAGGAAACCGGAGACCCCGGAGGAAACCCACGCAGACACGGGGAGAACATGGAAACTCCGCTCAGATGGGGAATCGAACCCAAGACCCCAGCGCTGAGAGGCGAACGTGCTAACCACTAAGCCACCGTGCCGCCCCTGTTTCCATATATAATCTGTACAATTCCACTAAAACAGACTGAAGATGAAGATGTTCATCAAGAAGTGGATACAATTTATCCCAACAGTCACATTACCAAGAGCTGGACTTCCCTCCAAAACTGATGAAAAGACCCAACAGTCCCATTTCAGGAGTTTGTGGTCAGTGCTGCTTGTGTAGTGACAACAGTCTCATATATTCTTCATATGTCAGAGCTGTGTGGAGGCAAGACTGAAGCATTTCCTTACAAAGAACATCATCCCAGCTCGGCTAAAACCATGTGGGGAAATGTTCTGCTCTGATGAGATTAAGGTTGAATATTTTGGCCATAATTACAAAAGGTGTGTCTGGTGCAAAGCCAACACTGTGCATCACCAAAAGAACAGCAGACCCACCGTGAAACATGGTGGAGAGAGCATTATGCTGTTTCTCTGCAGCTAAAACTGTGTCTTTAGTGAAGGTGGAGGGATTTATAAACCGTTCTGAATATCTCACACAAAACCTTCAGGCCTCTGCTGGAAATTTACCTTTCAGCACCACAACGATCCAGATCACAGCTTCACATCAACTAAACAATGACCACCAGAAGAAGATCAAAGCCAGAGTCCAGACCTGAAACCTGTGAGCTGACCTGAAGAGGGATGTACACAGGAGATGCCCTCACAATCTGACAGATTTGACCACTTCAGCAAAGTATTAGTTTAATGGTTTAACCACACAACTTTAGATCTTCATTTGAGTTTTTTCTAAAAGTTCTGTTTATTTTAACAGAATTGTACAGATTGAAGGTGCATCTTGGTCTGATTTTTTTAAATCACAAAACTTTCATTTTAACAGGGGCGCCCAAACTTTTGCATGCCCCAGTATATATGTGTATATTATTTATAGAGCTGATGTGTCTGTGACTGGATCAGAGCTTTAGAGGGTTCTGCTCAGACTGGTACAGAAGAACACAAACAGCCGCTGGCAGCTTCACACATCCGTCAGTCAGCAGCCTGAGCTTCTCCGGTCCTGTCAGACATCATCAAACAGCCTCCAGCTCAGTCTGCTCCCCTCTAACTGTCCACAAGTGTACAGACACCTGCTGCTCCAGCCTGCTGCACTGAGCACATATCACAGCACTACTCTGAGGATGTTATTAAGCTATGAGAACATTAATGAGGTCAGGTACCCTCCGGTTCTACTGCTCCAGTGCCCAGTGCTGGGGTTCATACCCCTCTAGTAGACCTTTGATGTGGTGACCTTCTGGTTCTGTTGGTCAGTAGACAAATCATCTGAATACTTAAGAATGTTCGGTTTTTCAGAAATGTGTCCTTAACTGTTCATGATGTCAGGATGGGAGGAGCTACTGAACAGGAGCGAGACACTTTTATCCAGACATGCAGATGCTCTGCCTGACTCTAACATATACCTGCTGAGGCTGCTGGACTTGGTTCTGGACGCCTGTGTCAGTCTGGACCAGTACGAGAAGGCTCTAGAGTATGGGAAACGGACCTTGGGACCATATCAGTGAGTATTGTTTGTGTGTGTGGAATATCATTTGTCTACACTGCACCCACAAATGTGTTTTAAAGCTCCGCCCACAGAACTGTTCTTATAAAGCTCCGCCCACAAAACTGTTCTTTTTGAAGCTCCAATCATACATATTTTATTTCATAGCCCCACCTAAAACATCTGTTCTCCACCCATAACTATATAGCTGCACTGTGTTTAACCTACTGAGAACCTGTAGAACATAGAACTGAGGTTCTATTCTCAGATTTATTTTCTGTGTTAATAATAATAACTGTGTCACTTTATGTAATAAATATAAAATGTGTCCGTTTGAGTTAAATTATGAGCACAGGGACCCGAACGGCTCAGTAGACTAAGGCGCTGTCACTATGATCTGAGGATCAAAAGTAAAAATTCTGCTTGCCATCAGCAACCAGGGCAGAATGGATAAGATGGAAGTCTCTTCCCAGCACCACTAAGTAATGTCGTCTGGCTCAGGTGTCTGCCAGGTGATCCATCAGAACTGGGGGTCCTGCGCTTTCCTCGGAGCGCATTGGCTGTCTGATGGTGATGTATCAGCAGCAGTGTGAAAAGAGGTGGAGTTTGACTTCACATGCATTGGAGGAGGCCTATGTTAGTCTGCACCCTCCTTGAGTCAGAGAGAAGCAGTGGTGGACAAAGTACTCAACTCTAGTACTTAAGTAAAAGTATTGATTCACATGGTCAAAATTTACTCAACTACAAGTTAAAGTTGCTCAGTCAAAAGTTTACTCAAGTTAAAGTACTGAAGTACTTGCTTTTGAAAATACTTAAGAATTTAAAAGTACATGCATTTAAAAATAATCAAGTACAGTGGTAACCCTACTTACGAGCATCCCTACTAACGAGTATTCCAGGTAACGAGTCGAGATCTCTGAATATTTTTGTTCCAGGTAACGAGTGATATTCCAGCTAACGAGTAGCATACATTTCTTCAGGTATGCCAAACCGCTAGGGGCGCTGCGGTCATAGCATCTCCTAGATGCTATCGTAGAAGAAGAGGTCAGTCATTACCTTTGACCGCTGTCCAGTAAAAGTGCCTGTTGAAAGCGACGCTAAGGTAGCAAAAGGTAGTGAACAAGAAAGTTAGATACATTTTACTTTTACTTTTCATATGATAAGTGTAACCATGTAGCCGCCAGCCTACACGAGCACCGTCGGTCTCCCTCTCATTAGCGGCCAGCCTACACAAGTGTCGTCGTCACGTTTAAGTTTTAAAAAACCCATATAAACACATTATTTAGCATATTAAAGTATACTGTATATTGGCTGGCTGACACGGATTAATCAGTTTTACATGTATTCTTATGTGGAAAATGCATCCAGCTAACGAGAATTCCAGCTAACGAACTCAGCTCCTGCACGGATTAAACTCGTAAGTAGGGTTACCACTGTATTCATTAGTGCAAATTATATTTTCTAATATCAGTACATTGCTGTATTATTTTGAGTGCTTTTACAGAATCTTGTAACTTGCAGAAACCACCTGATGATGTATTGACATGTAGAACTACTCTGCAACAAAAAGTCTATACCACCTGTAAAACCTCAGCATAAAAATGCAATAAAAAAATGTGAGTTCTTCAATGCAAAAATATAGTTTGTTCGTAGTAAACACAAAAGACATTTAAACGTAATATTTTTTTAGTCCTGAAATATCAAACATCGAGCTGAGACATGGCCATGGGTGCAGAGGTTTCTCCGCTTGACTTTCTCCAACCATCTCCATTGATGATTTCTGTTTGAATGATAGCAGAAGCTCAGCTCAAGTCGATGAAGGCGTAATTCCTAATCCCAGGTGTGAGCGGAGACAGTGATTGGTTCCCCCTCAAAAAATGTACTTAAGTACAGTACTCAAGTAAATGTACTCTGTTACTGTCCACCACTGGAGAGAAGTGATAGGGAAAGTTGGTGAATGGGTCAGTTGGCTACCATTGATGATGTTTAATTACTGTAGTCTGTTTTGGAGATGCAGTTGTATTTGTTTACATTATAAATATATAAATGGTTGCTGTGATGTTTACATTACTGCTGATCTTTGTTCACATTAACACACTAACAGATCAGCAGGATAACGAGCTTAACGAGGTTCTGTTCTACTTCATTATTGGAAGAGTTGTGGACTTCTTCTCCTTCACTTTGTCCATTAATTAATATAACAGGACCCCTGGGTGACTATTATCTCTTCTATAACTTACTGGTGTCCAGACTTCACTCCTGTAGGTCTGAGTCTACACTGACTGTTTCCTGCAGGTGATTTTAGGTAGAAAAGTTTATAAAATAGCCCCTCCCCCTCTTCAAGCTCCTCTGTTAGTGCTGTATTATCTCACTACGTCTCCAGCCTGAGCCAGAAATAGATGAAGATGAGACTTGCAGTGTGACAGCAGTAGATATGTTGACTGTGGTGGTCTCTGTAATTCAGCTTTAATCACAGACTGAGCTTAGAGCTCCTCTGGGACTTTAGGTCTTATCTGAACCTGAGCAGGAACGTCTCAGCTCCACTCTGATAACAATGAATCATTTAGTGTCACCAAAAACTTTCCCGCTGCTCCTCAAAGAGAAAACTGAGCTGTCTTCTGCTTTTATACATCACAGCATCAGGACCACTTTATACTGCGTTCTACTCACGTCTGAACCAGGACGAGTGGGAGAGTACCCGGATCGCCCCCAGAACTACACAGTAAAAAGTCTGAGACTTCTCACTGAGACTTCTCACTCTGGGACTGCAGTGAGATTATTATTAGAACTTAATTACACTAATGATTACACAGAAGTCTCTTTCTAAATTAAAATTTCTCAGTAGTGACAAATTATTCCCACTTATTCCCATTTATTCCCACTTATTTCCACTTATTCTCAGTTATTCGCAGTTAATGTGGTGTTTCTTTAGTTTTTCAGCTGAAATCTGTAAACAGGAGAGAAGTCAGAACTGGTTTAGCATTAAGCACATGTGCAGGTCAAATCTGATCAGATTTCTGGAGTCTGTACACGTGTGTTTAGTACTAAACCAGTTCTGACTTCACTTCTATTTATACACAGAGCTGCTAAAACATCAGCCGGCTGGCTTTTATTCACCTTCTCCACCTGATCATGTACAGTCCACCAGCTGTTTACTGTCCTCCTGAAAAAAACACCATCATCAGCAACTAACACTCATGTTTTACCTGTTTAATACAATCTCACTAATACAGGGTTGCCAGATCCCTCAAAATCTTCCAGCCGAATGTCTAGCATATAGCCACAGGACACACATTTTTTTTCTGTCTGTTTTCCTCCAAACATCAGCCCAGGGGTTTGCTCGGCCTGCTGAGCCTCACTTTAAGTCATTATATGTCTCATGTGTGAGATTATTGTTTGTTGTGCCTTTAAATGCAGGAATAGAGAACCAGGTAAAGTCTGGTTCACAGTACTGGATCATTGGGCTGATTTGCTCCTCATGACAATTTCAAAAGATCTCCTGATTTCAGGGTGATCTTAACTGATGATCTCAGATGATCCTGTAGTGTGTGTATGTGTGTGTGTGTGTGTGTGTGGGGGGGGGGGGTCTATAATCCAGTCTTTACTCTGATCTTCTCTCAGTCCAGTCAGGGCTGCTCCCCATTGAGAATCATAAATATTAAACTTGTTCAGCATTTACACTCAGTGTCTTATAGTGGGGGTGGAGTTTATTCTCTGCCAGAATGACCATCAGCCAATGAGAGCTGAGCTGAGCTGAAGGTGTGAGTGTGTACAGGAGAAGTTAAAAGTGGTTAAATGGTGAGTGAGGTGGACGTGTGGAGCTGCATGAGTGTCTTTATAATGTAAGCTCTTTAACATCCTTTTCTTTTTCACGAAAACTCAACTAACACTGACATGTCAGTCATCCACCATGTTTGTTTACATGTAGTTGATGAGGCTGAGCTGGTGGTCAGGTGTGTTACTCTTAAGTGTGTGGTGTTCAGATGGTGTAGTGTGGGAACTTTACGACTAACAATGATCAAGGACAAAGTGAAAATGTCGTCATGTGTGGGGGCTCTCACAGTTTCTACATTGTATAATTGTATAATCCTGTAGTGTGAATCAGTCTCTAGACGTATGTTTACTCAGCCGTGCTTTTATTGTTTTGGCATTATGTGAATGAGCACTGCTGAGATGTTGTAAGAGGAGAGATGCACTGTCAGGTCTGCAGAGCCAGAACCTGGCAGTTCCTGAAAGATCCAGCATGTACAGCAGCTCAGACTCACTGTCACTCAGCCCTCTGAGACATGACGAGACGTCAGTGAGACCTGCTGAGGGAGAAGTAGACATGAAGGACAGAAAGAGCTGCTGAGTGGCAGAAAAGGTCACCAGAGAGGAATGTTGTGGGACAGCAGTACAGATGATCTATAGATACTTTCCATCACCTGATAGAAAGTGACCAGTTCAATCTGGTCCTACTTTTTGTTGGTGTGACTCCACCAATAGGGTGGTGCTCTTCTCCATCTCCTTTAGTCTCTACTTTCCTTTTCACTCTGTTGTGGAATTCAATTAGTATGAAAAGCTCTTTTCTCACCGTGCTGAGAATAAAAGACCTCCAGGCTGAACACGGGCAGATTATTGACTCCAGACTCCTGCAGATGTCAGTTTGCAGCAGCTGTGAAGCTTCAGTGATTTCACATCAATTCTGCTGTGAAGAGAAAGAGTAACATCCTCAACCATCAGCTCACAGCTTCTGCAACATCTAGTAAATATACATACAGTCAGTGTACATATAGACTACACACAGCTTATCTCCACTCAGCTCTACTGAGCATGCAGGTGCAGCGCTGTACTGACTGTAGTCCATCTGTCTCTCTGTAGACGTCTGTTCTTCAATGGTCAGGACCCCCCACAGAGCTGGTGGATCGTTCTCAGTGACACTGATGTGGTGGTGGTGTGTTAGAGCTGCTGGAGATGTTAAACACTGTGCTTACTCACTGTCCATTCTACAGAGTGCACCTGTATGCTTAGTGGAGCTGAGATGGACCATGAGTGTAGATGTGCTGAGGCTGTTCAGAGAAATGCGGTTAGACTTGATTATCAGATGTACAAGTTCAGTCAGCGCGATGCTGGAGTTCAGAGAGGAGGTGATAACTGGGAAAGAATTGCTTTTCAGAGACTAGCAGCACGTTGTGATTTAAGCCCAGCTGCTGACTTACCGTCTATAACTGGATGCTGAGATGAAGGTGGAGAAGAGAGGATGACTTCAGTGTAGCTGTGAAATCAGAAATTACATCTGAGAGAGGACCAAGAACTGAGCCTTGTGGGACATCCACATGGATGTTCTCCAGCTCACCTCATATGAACTGATCAGGAGCTTCATTCTGCATGTGAAAGAATCCGTCCTCACGCTCTGTCATTGTGGTCCAGGTCTGTGTGACTGTAGGACAATAAAAGACCTCCAGGCTGAACACGGCCAGATTATTGACTCCCGGCTGCTGCAGATGCCAATTTGCAGCAGCTGTGAAGCTTCACTGATTTCAAATCAATTCTGCAGTGAAGGGATGTCTGTTTCCTCACAAATCCCTGCAGCTTTATTCTGCAAAAAGGAGGAAATATAAATACTCTGGATTCTCTCCGTGCCTCCAGACATCAGCCGGGCCGGCTGAGCCTCCACCTGAGCATTTGTACTTTTCATGTGTGAGATGAGTGTGTTGTGGAGAGAACGAGAATAAATCTCAAACATCTGTTTATAAAACATGTCCTCACAGTCTTATCCACCCTAGTCATGCAGGTAATTACAGTTTTTTCTCAGATCTGTCCTCACCTTCTCTCTGGTGTCATCAGACTCTGATCACATGTCTGACCTGCTAAGTGATGCTCCAGGTGTTTACCTTAGAGGACACCTTTACCTGCAGGCAGACGTGACGGCCAGCATCTCCTCATTAACAGGACACTGTGTCCCCTCTCATTTACACACACACACACACACACACACACACACAAACACACACATGCATCAGGACAGTGATGGTCCGGTCAGAAAGCCAAGTCTGCTGTATGGGAAAGGACACAGAACCGAGGTCATCTGAGTGAACTTTGACACTGCACATTAGTAAACCTTGGAGCTCTGAGCCAATCAGAAGGCAGACCATGAGCTGTGTATCAACATGAGCCCAGAACAATAACAGGTCATCAGTACTGATCACTAACTGAACTCTAATCTAGAGTAATTAAACTCAGATCAGCCATAACAATATGACCAATATTCTAATATGTTTAATATACTATCATTTGTCCGTGTGACGCCAGGACAGTTCTGTGAAGTACGAGACCTGTGAAGGTGTTCTAGTATCCACAGTGCCTGGGGAGAACTGAGAAACTCTGACTCATATCTAGAACTGTTTCTCCATCCAGCACCTCCATCATGAGACCCGAATGTTCTCTTACTGTCTAATGTATCTTCACCTGCAGTTAATCAGCCTTATTATTAAGAGTGGTCGTAATGTTGTAGCTGATCACTACTTGTCCAAAAGTTTGCGGACACTCCTAATGAACATTCAGCTGACACAGATGTACACACAGCTTATCTCGTCCCTGTAGAGAAGTACTGACAATAGACTAAACATCAACCTGCTGGCACCATGTCTAATGCCAGGTGTGGGCGAGACGGGTGCAAAGCCCCCCCAGCAGTGTGGAGCTGTGTTTGTGGAGTTTGTGCTGAGGAGTTGGTGGTGATGATGGAAAATGTAATAGAGAACTGAAGCAGGATGAGCAGGTGTCCCCATACTTTTGTCTTATGTCATGGACAGGTGGATGTAGAAGAACTTTTAGGAGATATCGTCTCCAGCGCTGCTTCATCAGAAAACTAAAATGCTTCAGAATTTTCAAAGTAAAACACAGAAGCTGCTTTGTGATGAGAAGCTGCAGTATTGACTTAATAATCAGATTAATGAGCTCTAAACAACATCACACACTAACCAACTGATTACTGAGAGCAATTACAGCAATTCTGCTGCTCGCACTCAGAAGCCCAAACCCGTCCAGAAACAGGATGTGTGAGGAGCTGGCGCTGGCTGTGCCCACTGGGGGTGAGAGCAGATAAACAGGGTGAAATAGGTTTGGAGTTCTGAAAGAAAGCAGCAGAGAAATGAAACAGCGGAAGCTGGAATAATGAAATCTCATCTGACTGTTGGTCCAGCCCGTCTCTCCGTCTGACTGAAGGATCCATTATGGCTGTGTCAGGTGGTCTCTGGCAGCGGTGGGCGGTGTCACTTGAAGCCTGGCTGATGAGTGGCAGAGGACGTTAAAGCGAGAGCAGTAATTGTCTGCGCAGAGACGGTGCCTGAGCTGTGACGGCTGGAAAACCAATTCCAGGAATAATTGGGGGATCCAGACAAGGCCCCTATTAACCCTGGACACGCCAAGACCCAGATTAAGGAACCGTGAGGAACGCAGAATAGAGCTGTAATGGAATGTCATCACACTCTGAATGATCTACACACACAAACACAAAAGCCTCTTAACACTCACGTCAGGCCTGAAACCCTCGGTGACAGGAGTCTCTCAGGCTGATGATGGATGTCACTGTCACCCTGCCATGTTTGTGTGCTCCTCCGCCACCATAAACACAGATTAATGCAAATCTGGAGTCTCATTAATATACGTTTCTCAGCATCCAGTCAGAATCATGACCTTGTGTTTGTCACTATACATCTTTATAAGCTCCCCGTGGTAGTAACTTCAGGCTCCTGCAGGTGGCGCTGTACGAGGATGATGAGGCTATAAATACCTGCAGGGTGTGTGAGATGTAGAAGAGGTGGTACAGTACAGTGAAAGTCAATGCAGGTCCTTCACAACTAGTTTGTCAAAGAACTCTCCACAGAGACCTGCAGACCATCAACATATAGAGCAGAGTGGAGCAAGAGACCTTCAGACTTTAGTAAGTGAGCACAGCAGTTGTAAAGTGTAATGATGTCCAAAATAATATGATAATAAGGTAGCAGGTGAAGTACAGTGGTGTAGTATCTCAGAAACGAGGGTTTGGTTCTTCTGTAAATTACAGCAGTGTTTATCATCTAAAACTCATCATTCATATCTACTTTATTTTATATTTTATTTTCCCCCAAGCTCCTTGTGTCTCTGTGTGTGTGTGTGTGTGTGTGTGTGTGTGTGTGTGTGTGTAAGTAAACATCCATCACGTCCACTATGAGAACCGACTGTTCTTTCAGTCTATCCAGAACTTCACCTGCAGTTCTGTTACTACATAACCAGCCTTTTTCACTACACCTGAGAGTGGTCTTAATGTTGTGGCTGGCTGGTGTAGAGTCTTGGAGTCAGTCTGGTGGTTTTTCTAAAATCTGTAGGTCCAGTACCAGTCCAGTCTGAGCTCCATTAAAAACAACAAACCACCCTGTAATTAACATGGTAATGGTGGCCATTAAATCGATGATGAAGAGGAACTGAGCAGAGCTGTGGGCTGTGGGCAGTGGGGTGGGCTGTGGGCATGGCTGTGGGCAGAGCTGTGGACACTAGGAAGGGCTGTGGGCAGAGCTGTGGGCTTTGGGCATGGCTGTGGGCAGGGCTGTGGTGTGTATATTTCTGTCTGATGTTTATATGAAAGATGGTTTGTGAGCAGATGAAGGAGGAGGTGAAGTGATACACTGCTGCTGTGATGTATAAAGACTGTACAGTCTGTAGTGTGTAGAGTACAGATGTGTGGAAGATTGCAGGATTATTACAGTCATACGTCATGTTTATGTTCAGACACCAACCACTCTGACACTTTCCTACAAGAAAACAGTGGGGACAGAACCAATGCTGCTGTAAGGTTCTCAATGTTCTCAAGGTTTAAAAAAAACAAAAAACTGCACAGAGCTTCAGCTGAAGAGTGTGTACAAATACTACATATAAACACCATTAACATTATACCATTATAATATTAACCGTGTATATCAGCTAATATATAAAGTAATTACTAGACATTTGTTGTGATGGACAGTCTTTGGTCCTAGTGGATCCTTCGGTCCAGCAGGGGCAGAGCTTATCACTGGATAACCGGACAGGGCCAAACTGCAGGGAGGAAGAAGGGAGAACTTAGATTGTGCATCTGTGAATGACAGAGACAGTTTTTATAGATAGGTGGTGATTGGTTGAGATGTCAGGTGACAGTGTGATGTCAGAACCTTTCATAAATGATCTGCCAGACTATAATTGGTTCTTATCCTTCTTGACCTTTCAGCAGAAGTGGTTCAGATCATATTTAGAGGGACAGTCCTACCAGTCAACATGGAGATCCACATCCGCTCCATGCAGGCTCTCCAGTGGTGTCCCACAAAGCTCAGTGCTGGGATCTCTTCTTTTCTCACTATACACTCATTCTCTTGGTGAAATAATTTCTTCTCATGGATTCTCATATCCCTGTTATGCTTATGTCACTCCACTGCTGCGTTCACTTTACTGGCTTCCTGTAGCTGCTCACATCAGATTCAAAACCCTGATGCTCACCTGCAAAGCAAGAAATGGATCAGCCCATCTCTACCTAATGGCAATGGTCAAGTCTCGAGTCACACTTCAAACCCTTCAAGCTTCCAGTACAGCTTGGCTTGACCCGCCATCTTTCAAGACATGTGGAAGACTGGCATCCAGACTCTCCTCTGTCATGGCACCCAGGTGGCGGAACAAGTATGTATTGCAGCGTCAATTTCTATATTTATTGAAGATTGAGCATCTTTTATTTTGTCTGAATTTAAAAATGACAGATTTTTTTATTTTATGTTTGAAGTCATCTCTGTAGATGTGAGTGACTCTTCAGAGGAAATACAGGACCACTGAAACTGCATCCTGAGTCTGTCTCTGGGTTGTAATTATAAAATCAGTCGTGTAGTGATTGGCTGGTGAAACACATTAGAGACGATGGAGATGAGACATAAAGGAAACTTTCCTGAATAAAGAAGCTCTTGTGATGGAGACCGTGACTGAGATTTAATATTCCTCTAAAGTGCTCCCATCACAGCACTCACGTCTTTGTTGTTGGTAATGATCCGGTGAGGAGGTGAATAAAGAGGCCGTGCTAAAGCTAATCAAAGCGCTAACAGGCCCCCTCCCCCTCCTCCGCCCCTCTTTGGCCTGTTGCTAGGGCAACAGAGCCAGTGGATGCTGCTGCGCATTCTCATTGGTCAGGATGGCCATGCTGGAGGAGGAGGAGAGCAGGAGGCTCTGGGATGGAGATCACGCTTTACCATCATCTTCATAAAGGCCTGGGTCACCCTTGGCATTGTGGGGAGGTGTTACTTTTACACCAGATCTGATCTACATGTCTGATGTCTGACCTTTTTCTCAGTTTTATTATTGAAATGTCTCTGTGTCTCTTCCTTACATAATTTCTGATTGAAATAAAAACAGTACAAACCATTAAAGAAAACTGATGAGGTTTAATGGTTACCATTAGAGAGCACTTGTGTCCTGTAGTAGACCTTTAGATTCCATTAAAGACCATTTAATGAGTCTAATCAGTGACGAGTCAGCCATGACACCATTACGTTGTGATATCAAACCATCAGAAAAGCATTAAAAGCCCAAATTGTTTTGTTGCTGTAGCTCATCTGTCTGATTCTAATCTGTTACACATAGTGTGTGTGTGTGTGTGTGTGTGTGTGTGTGTGTGTGTGTGTGTGTGTGTGTGTGTGTGTGTGTGTGCATGCACACGCCTCTTGACTCTGGCTTTTCTCCTGCTCTGGGTTCTAAATCGTTCCGACTCGTTTACGTCTCATTCCTCTGCAGCTGTTCTCATCTGTGTGTGTGTTTATCTCCGGTGGTCCGGTGGGTCCGGTGCTGAAGCGAGCATCTCCACACACACGTTATTAAAGTGAATGAAGACGAGCTGTGTTGTGAAGTCAATCTGCTCTCATTAATTCACTTCACTGTCCAACAGAACAAACACTCGGATCAGAACAGTCACCTGAGACTAAAGAACCAGCACAGACACCACAGTAGCACTTTATCAGCTGTTTTACTTATTAACCCCATAAACTGCACTTTATAAGTCCTTTATCTCAGCCTGCACAGCACTAAAGGGACATGCTGTAGGTCCACAAGAGGGCGCCTGAGAGCTAAGTTCTGTTTTTTGGGACTCAAACAGTAAACATCAACACTTATCTTTCATTAGCAGCTCAACAGTTTCAGCTTTCATATGACTCCTCCCCTTTTGGATGGAGCTTAGAGAACAAGAAAGTCCTGAAGCTGTGAATGTGGCGAGGAGATGCTGGAGGGTTCAGGTTATTTAAAATGAATTAAATCAGCTCAGCGTTCAGCTCAGAACTGGGACGTCAGAGTAATAATGTTAGAGATCCCGAGACTTTAATCATGTCCTGTAAATGTATAAGTTGTGTAAATATCATTTCTGGGGGAACCTTTCCTTAGTGAATTATAGTGTTACAGAAAACATGAAATGAGTATAAAGATGATATTTTAGTATAAAATGATGAACTGCAGTCTAAGCCAGATGTAGGGCTACTTCTCATCATATTCACAGAAGTGTTTGTTTGTAGGCAGTACTACCCTGATCCTCACCCGTGCCGAGCGGTGGAGCTGCTGAGAGTTGGGAAGCTGCAGCATTATCTGGGCAAACTTGAGGATGCTCAGAGTAACTTCAGACAGGTCTGCAGCTTTAAAGTCATAATTCAGCTACATACATCCCCTGCCTGTAAGGCTAATATAGCTAACAGCTAATGGAAGCTTCTACCCACCAGTTAGCCTGATTATACATTTAATTGGTTCTGACCCATCTCCAACACTGAATATTGTTGTCTTTTGAAGGCGTATGAGGTGATGAAGGTGACCCATGGGCTGGGCCATCCGCTGATGACTGAAGTGCAGAGGAAGCTGGAGGAGTGTGGGGCTGAGCTGAGGAGTCACTCCTCTTAAAGCTGCTGAACAAAGACTGTGATGACTTAACACTTTATAATCTTTATAACACAGTGTTCTACACATCACCTGTCCAACATCACCTGTCTTTTATCATCTGTCTATCACCTACCTGTCTGTCACCTGTCCATCATCACCTGTCTTTTATCACCTATCACCTGTCCAACATCACATGTCTGTTATCACCTGTCCATCATCACCTATCACCTGTCCAACATCACATGTCTGTTATCACCTGTCCATCATCATCTGTCTATCACCTGTCCAACATCACATGTCTATCATCACCTGTCTGTTATCACCTGTCCAACATCACATGTCTGTTATCACCTGTCCATCATCATCTGTCTATCACCTGTCCAACATCAACTGTCTATCACCTGTCCAACATCACATGTCTATCATCACCTGTCTGTTATCACCTGTCCAACATCACCTGTCTGTTATCACCTGTTCATCATCACCGGTCTGTTATCACCTGTCCATCATCACCTGTCTATCATCACCTGTCCAATATCACCTGTCTTATCACCTGTCTGTTATCACCTGTCCATGTCCTCCTGTATAATGTAGATGGTTTTGTATCCACTGTTTCTACCCTAATTAAAATAAAACAGGTCAGTAACTGATACAGTCAGAACTCTGTTCACTTTATTTAAATCCAAGAAAAAATACTCTCATACACTCCTCCCTCTCTCTCTCTCTCTCTCTCTCTCTCTGTCTGTCTGTCTGTCTGTCTCTCTCTGTCTGTCTCTCTCTCTCTCTCTCTCTCTCTGTCTGTCTCTGGCTGTCTGTCTCTGTCTGTCTGTCTGTCTCTCTCTCTCTCAGTATATACACACCACTCGGCTCCATATGTTGATGGTCTGCATGTCTCTGTGGAGAGTTCTTTCACAAACTGGTTGTTAAGGACCTGCATTAACTTCTAGAAGTAATTCTTGTCTGGAAATGAAGAGATTTTCATCCACAAGCTGTGAAACCTGCCAATGGTCTCTGTCCATCAGTTTCAGTCTCAATTCTGAGGAGAATGTCCTGTAGACTGGCATTGTTACCACTGCTGGTAGACCTGTATGACTGTACACTTGCATACACCTCCAAATGTGAAAGATGTTATCTGTCATAAAATTTCTCATAAACACCAAAACTGACTCTACATCAGCACTTCCTGCTCCAAGATGGCTGACACAGCATTCTGCTACACAAGTTTGTGTTACACAGTAAGTCTGGCTGTGTCCTAAACCACACCCACTAATCTGTCACACCTTCACTTAGACCTGCATGAGCTCTGAGTGACGTCAGAAGTTTTGATGATGAGCTTTTTAGGTGACTATTGAGTTCTAGTGTTTGTTAAACTCTAGTTCTAAACTAAAGAAGCTAAATCTGGTCTCCAAACATGTTTCACCTACATCTGAGTGAGTGGATAAATCTGTAAATACACTTTAATGTGTATCTCTGTTGATAGGAGTGACAGATAAAAGGGTTTTTGGGGCATGATGACCTGACTGTAGACTGATCCTGACTGTCTGCTGTAGTTTAGAATATCAGCTGGTCTTTAAACCATTTATGATCGTTTTGTGTCAGACTGCTCCAGAGAAGTTATTTATAGAAATATTAGAACAGGTTCTCAATCTTAGAGAACAATCATTTCAGCTTGTTCATGGTTTATCACAGTTTTGTTCAGAACTGCAGCCTTTAGACTGACAGTAAAGAAAGAGTCTGTATCTGTGGTCTCCTGACTGTGAGGTCACAATTCTGCTGAATATTTCCCGAGTGTTTAACCAGCGCTCAGTTTTGTCCTTTTAACGCTTTAGAACCCGTGAAGTAACGAGTGGAGAACATCTGTATCTCCATCAGTAACTATAACCACATCATTAACACCAGCTTCAGCACATCACCACTTTACCCACACATCTATAATACTGAGATAAATATTTTTATTAATATTATTATTAATAAAGACGGAACTGTAATGTTTAATAAAATACTGAATATTTCTCATTCTGAGACTTTTTATCAGAATATTTACAACTTTATTCATTAAATAATCTGCTGATAGTCACATTATTTTACTCAAGAAACACTAATATTAAAAACAGTTAAAAACATCATCTTTATCATCATCATCATCATCATCATCTTTATCATCATCATCATCATCTTCTTTATTAACATCATCATCTTTATCATCTTCATCTTTATCATCGTCATCTTCATCTTCTTTATTAACATCATCATCATCATCATCTTTATCATCTTCATCATCATCTTTATTATCATCATCATCTTCTTCAATACTATCAGTTTCATCATGTTTTTTTATCATCTTTATCATCAACATAATCATCATCTATCATCATCTTTATCATCTTCATCATCACCATCATCATCATTATCTTCATCATCATTTTTATCATCTTCATCACCATCATTTTTATCACCATCACCATCATCTTTATCATCACCATCATCTATCACCATCATCTATCATCATCATCATCATCATCTTCATCATAATTTTTATCATCATCTTCATCACTATCATCTTGATCATCATCATCATTATCTTCATCATCATCATTTTTATCATCTTCATCATCATCGTCTTCTTTATCAACATCATCTTCTTTATCAACATCATCTTCTTCAACACTATCATTTTCATCATCTTTTTTTATCATCTTTATCATCAACATAATCATCATCACCATCATCATCATCTATCATCATCATCATCTATCATCATCATCTTCTTTATCATCATCGTCTTTATCATCTTTATCATCATCACCATCATCATCATCATCATTATCTTCATCACCATCATTATCTTCATCATAATTTTTATCATCTTCATCACCATCATTTTTATCACCTTCATCACCATCATCTTTATCATCTTCATCATCACCATCATCTATCATCATCATCATCACTATCATCTTGATCATCATCGTCTTCATCATCACCATCATCATTATCTTCATCATTATCATTATCTTCATCATCATTATTTTTATCAGCTTCATCACCATCATTTTTATCATCTTCATCACCATCATTTTTATCACCTTCATCACCATCATCTTTATCATCTTCATCATCACCATCATCTATCATCATCTTCATCATCACCATCATTTTCATCATCTTTATCATCATCTTTATCTTCTACATCATCATCTTCATGGTCTGGACTCGTGGTCTGAAAGGTTCTGACAGTGAAGGTTCTACAAGGGTTCTTGTTACTTATATAATCTCTAATACTTACTCTGTCATTGCTCTACGGGAATGAACAGCATTTCACTGCTAGTTGTACATGTATAACTATGTATGTGAAAAATAAACTGATTTGATTTGGTTCTGTAAACAGGACCAATGTGCATGCTTAGCTGGTTCTCTGGTGTAATGGTTCTCTAAGGGGTGGATTTTGTACATGACTGTGGCATTAAAAAAGAGTGACAGTCATTTTGGGGGCCTTGTGAAGTGTTTTCAGTGACCTGATTTGGTTGTAGTTGGCGGTTCTTTTGTGTGATCGTGTTGTTGTTGTTTCACCTTTAAGGCCTCTTCAGCCTCCTTGTTTTGAGAAAAGTTGATTTTATGTCTAAATCAGACTAACTTCACCTTTAGCTTCAGCTCACAGCACTGATGTTACTTCTCAGTCTTTACCTCCATCTTACAAACCAACAGAAGTACCTTAAACTGTTTAAAGTTCCTAACCTTTGAACTCTGGTGTTGGAGACTTTTGAGAGAAGCTTGTACAGATAAATGGAGCCTGGACCAAATCAAAGCTCAAAGATAACCAAACTGAAGATCTTTTATTTTAGACACATTGTGAGAAGAACCGGTTCACTTGAGAAGACAGTTTAAGAGAACCTGTAACATGATGGATGGATACAATCAGAGGAATCATGAACAAGTCATTAAGAAGTCTGAAGATCCAAACAGAAGACAGAAACACCATCCATACAGTATGTTCACCAGAATCAGAATCGATTGTATAATAAAGTTTAATTGGTGTAGAACCTTCGAGAAGGTTCTTAAAGTGTATGATAGTAAATATTCTGATGCTGATCTGACTCTAGATCAGTGTGGTAGAGACAGAAAGCTGTAGATGTGCTCAGATGTCTGGTGGAGGTTCTGCTGTGGTCAGCGGTACGGCTGTGGTCCTCTTGTTCTCCCCGGACGTTTTTCAACTCTCTGTTTTTCTAGATAAATCTGTTTAGAGCTGGAACACAGACGAGGATTAAAGGTCTCACATCATCTCCTCTGTGGCTCATAACTGTGTGTCCACTAAAGAAACAGCTGAGTGAGGAGATAAGATCTGCAGAGAACCGGGTTCTTTGTTACAGAGGGTAGTGACTGGACTAAAGCAGGACTATCTGTAGATCATCTCTGAATGGCTGCTGACCTTCTCACACACATGACATCAGAGAGATTACAGAGAGAAACAGCCGAACGTCAGCTCTGCTGTCTGATCCTGCAGCATTTCAGACACTAAAGCAGAGCTTCAGGTCTGATCAGCACACATCAGACTGATGAATTCTGCAGAAATCAACATATATGTGCAGAACATCTCAATCTACAGACCATCAGGTCCACCAGGACTGTAGTCCAGACTCTCTCAGGTCTCAGACTTGGATGTCAGACTCACCACATTTACATCTGATCTCAGTCCAATATTCTTTTAATGGTCAGACATTCAGCAGATGTTTTTAACCACTTCACTCTAAAGACTCCAGAATGTTCCTCAGGTTCAGATACTCAAGCCTGAACATCAAACCAATAAAAACATGATCACCATCGTTAACCTTAACATGAATGATTTAAAGACTGTTAGAGAGAATCAGCTAATCAGATCCTCATCACTAAGATATACTATTACAGTAATATTAATAATTATAATATTACAGAGAAATATGAATAAATATTACAGATCAGCAATAATTAGGTAATGACATAGTAATATTATGGTCATTAATTGTATTTATTAATTAAATGTCAGTTGTTAATAAATTAGTAAAATAGTGGTAATTTTTGTACTTCTTAATTTAGTTAGTTGTGACTGCTTAAGTTTAATAATAAAATAGTAAAATATTAGTAAGAAAGTCTGTTTACCTACAATTATTTGCACATTTTCTAGTGATTGATAAATGAAAAATAATCAAAGGTAATAAAATTGTAAAATAATGGCTAGGTAAGCAGCACTTCAAAAATCATCTTAATATATTTTCTGTTACATTTATAACATTTTATCTGCTTAATAACAGTGAAATACAGTGGTAACCCTACTTACGAGCATCCCTACTAACGAGTATTCCAGGTAACGAGTCAAGATCTTGGAATATTTTTGTTCCAGGTAATGACTAAAATTCCAGTTAACGAGTAGCGTAAATTTCTTCAACTATGCCAAACCGCTAGGGGCGCTGTGGTCGTAGCATCTCCTAGATGCTCCCGTAGAAGAAGAGGTCAGTCAATACTTTTGACCGCTGTTCAGTAAAAGTGAAGTGCCTGTTGAAAGCGATGCTAAGGTAGCAAAAGGTAGTGAACAAGAAAGTTAGATACATTTTACTTTTACTTTTCATATGATAAGTGTAACCATGTAGTCGCCAGCCTACAC
>BRDA01047527.1:30204-49224 GCA_036984385.1 Crenuchus spilurus | reverse complement strand
GAGTGAGAGAGAGAGAGAGAGAGAGAGAGAGAGAGAGAGAGAGAGAGAGGGAGAGAGGGGGGGATTCAGCAGAAGCTGACACAGTAGCAACAGTCATGTGTTACATTCAGTTGGATGGTATTTATCTTTAGCTATCATGTAATAGACCACTGTCAGTTTACTAAAGCTGACTGTCCTTCCAGTATGTCAGAGGCTTTCAACATGTCTGCCCAAAACAGATTTTTAAAAGAATAATCAAAGGCTTAAAATAAAACATTATTAAAAATGCGCATTTTGATGATGTTTTCATTTGTGCTCATTCTGAAAAGTGATTCATTATTTGTTTTTGATTGTATTATTTCTATTTGTACAGTAACACATAGGAAAGATGCCAGTTAGTGGGTTAGCCTCATATAATTCATGTTATTACTTCCTTGACAAGTAAATAACAAAATGTAAACAGTTATGTGTGAAGAGGTAGTCTAACATTATTTAATGGGTTTCTGTTTCATTAATATTGGCAGAGATACACTAAAGATAACGGAAACAATTATTTTACAAAACCAAAAATGACTGATGGTGATGTTTGTGAAAGAGGTGAATAACACAATGACTACAATGATCGAGAAGATAAATTAATGTTGGTTGAAATGCTAAGTAATCACTGTTGTGTGATTAAATATATCATAGTGTTAATAAATACAACGTAAGTCTGTTTTAAGTCTTTTAATTTGTGCTCCATCTCCTCCCTGATGAAACAGAACTGTGATGAATGCAGCAGAATCTTTTAATTCTTAGATTTGGCTTTTTTGAGGTAATTGACTTTAAAAGCTCATCATTTTGTTCATAATATCAACATTTTTACAAACATATAAGTAGGAAATCACTACTCTTTTAAAGGAAATGAAATTTGCTGTATGCAAAAGTCCAGTATTTCAATGTATCACTAAGGTATGTATCAACATTATCCAGTGCATTCATTCTGATGTACAGTGGAACCTCAATTTTTTTGTAAAATTATTTATCAGCCACTATTTATTTTCACCCGTTTTCAAGTGGTAGTGCTATGTGCCATTACTTTAGTGTGACATGATTTAGTATGTTTCAAGTGTTAAAAACTAGAAACAAAGTCAGATTGAACAACAAAAACGTGGGTGAATGACGAATATGTGGGTGAATGCTTTGTTTTCACGAATTTAGCAGTGAGTCACGTGCGCACGACAACAAAAACCGGGCGATTGAACAATAACTGGAACAAAATTTCCCTAAAAAAGTTGACAATTACTGAATTGTACAATAACCAGGGCACATGATAACTGAGGTTCCACTGTACTAGGTTTAACAGGCAAGTACACAGAAGAGATTAACAAAAAAAATACAATTGATCAGTATGCAATTACCTGCCTTTATCTACATCTAGTAGACCATGGAGGAAACCTATGTAAGCATTCATTATATTGCAGTTTAACATTTTTAAGGTAACAAATGAAAACCTTGAGATGTAAATGAGCAGTCCATTACATCTGGCTGAGGCATTTTCTGACATGGCATATCAATTTCACACAGGTCAACACATCAGTTTTGGTCAAAATCATTGCAGTTTTCATCAGTCACCATATAGCAGGATATTTGGCCATTCTTTGTGGTAGAAATACACAGTGGGGAAATACATTCATACATACTTGGTATGATTTACTAGCCAAAAAGGCTGACTAGAAGCATTTCACATCATATTCACTCTCACTCTAAGAGAGAGCCGGCTAATAAATCTCTCAGTAAACGATTTAAAGTGAAAACAGTCGGGAGCGAAACAAAAGCCTCACTTTCAGACCCACACCTGTGCCAAGAACGAGTCACTCAACTGCAGATTTCCTTTGCTTTCATTCCAAACAAAATTCCGCAGACAAAATAAGATACTTTCCATGAGTCAACTAATATGCCACCTTTAAGAGCCATTGAGAGTGATGTGTAAGACATGCATAAGAATTATGTGCAATTATTTTACAATTCAATTGAATGTTATACACTGGCATTTGCTTTGTACAGTCTCCTGAGTGTATTTCTGCAGCAGGAAGCTGCAGCCTAATGGCTAATGCAGGAATAAAGACACAGACTCTAATACAAAAACTGATATTGGCACATATGAAGCAGACTGGGGACATATTTTGACAACTGAAACATCATGCCAGAGCTTATGATGGAGTCAGCTGCACCGATCCGGCATGCAGGCTCCATTTAACTCAAGATGATGTCTGTCTCTTTGCTTTAGATGGTTCTTTTTAGCTCTGTTGGGGGGAATTTATTCATCCAGCATTGGTTTGGTTGGCTTACCGCAGGCAGTTTTGTTGTTAGTGGCTACTGACATCACAACAAACACAAAAGGCTTTCTTAG
Source organism: Crenuchus spilurus (assembly GCA_036984385.1). NCBI lineage: Eukaryota > Metazoa > Chordata > Actinopteri > Characiformes > Crenuchidae > Crenuchus > Crenuchus spilurus. The sequence continues at coordinate 46,853 of BRDA01047527.1, read as the reverse complement.
AACAAACACCACAACCACATGAAAGCTTCTCCAAATCCTGATGCTATCATAAGCCCTTAAGTGGCAGATTATATATGCCAAATCAAAAATATTATCCAGCTTTATATTACATTTAAATGCCAAATGTACAGTGTCCTAGTGTCAAAGGCTTTTCTAACACAAAATCACAAACATCCATCATATGTCCTACGGCCATTAATAGACTAGAATTTCAGCTTTTACTTCTGACAATCTCAGTTATAAACCCTGGGAATCAAGGTATAAGTTTCAGCTATTGTCATTAGGAGTGGAAATCACAAGTTTCATCATGATAAGATCCTACACTGATTTTTTTTTGCCAAAAATATGATAGTTTTAAATTGCTCTTTGCATTCACTACAGATGGGATACATGCACACACTCAATGCCACAATCAAGAAAGTAGAATATCATGAAAAGGTGAATTAAAAAATTTAAACCTTCTTATTTTATATTCATTACACATGAAGGTTTTTTTTGTTTGTTTTAATGCTGATCAGTATGAAAATCAAAAATTCAGTATCTCAAATTATTAGAATATTTCATCTGGAGTTTGAGTAAATTACTATACAAACAGTATCAACATTAAAACACAAAAGGCTTCACATGTTTCACTTTACAAGTAATTAATAAAAAATATAAGAAGTTACCTTTTTGAAGTATGAACACAAATAAACTAGTACACACACACATACACAAACACACACACACACACATACACACTTCATTTGTCTACAAGTTTGCCACCTAGGAGTCATGTAATCATGCAGTGATGTTTACATGCCACAATGCATTGGATAGTTTGCTATTTGGTCAGTGCACTGATGGATTCTTACATCCCAAAAAGTCTCATCATTATCTTTCTATTTTGCCATAATAACACATTTTGGTGAATACAAGTATTACAAGCAGAATATCCTCTCTTTTTGGTTGGATTCAACAGCAGTCAAAACAACAGGGTTGTAAACATGTAGTTTTGATATGAAAACAAAGCAACAAATTTAGGATTATCATGAATGAGAAAAATTACCAATTACAACAACTACCAGAAATGGTATAATCATTTTAATAGATATCATTATGAACAGACATCAGCAGAAAACGCTGGATTAGAGGGTAAAAACAATTAATCAATTGATTTCTGTGTCAAATCCATCGTGAAATTGTAATAATACAGCCTGTTATGAGGATGGAGTGGTAAAGTGAAGAACTCCACCTGAATAGCAACCTCATAAAAAAAAAAAACAGAGCTAAAAGCAACAAGTTACACTTCAAGTACAGATAGAGGGGGAAGCAAAAATTGTGAAAAGTTGCCGCTACCAAGATTTGAACCAGTATTGCAGGAATGACAAGCATGGTGTGCAGCATTACTGCAGGCTGTGTAAGAAGCAGGTAGGTTTTTGTATAGCCCTGAACAATAAAATCAGAGGAGGTTTGCCATGCAACACACAGCAGACAAAGGGGGTTAACATTCCCTCAAAAATTACAGCTCAAGTGCAATGAGGCTCCACTCTCTTATACAATACCATCACAGACAGATCTAAAAAAAATCACATGAAACTCATAAAAACACAACCTATGGGGTTTTATACTAACGTTATAAGTTCTAATAGCCTTATTTTAGTCATAATGATCAGATTTCAGTATCATAGTCAGTATAAGAAAAAAAAAAGATTTTTGTTGAAGATGCTGAAAACTGCTATAACGATACAAATTTATAAAGCTATAATAGCCTCCATATCTAGCCAGTGGCTTTGATGAGTGATGGTACTAAAAGTGCTCTTGACCTCTATCCCAGCAGGAATAATGACATTTTGAGAACATTTTGACAGCACTGCCTATGCAGTGTTCAAGCAACATAGTGATGAGGTTCTGTGCCTGCTGGGATGTGACAATATTTAAGGTTTATTAGTAACACAAGTAGCCTAAAAAAGACTAAAAGTTTCCACATGTAACCTCTCTTTGTCTTCTACAATTTACAGTGCTTTGGGCTAAAGTGCTTTGTGATGTTTTGCTGAATTTCATTCTCTGAACACATCCAAACAGTGCTTTTCTCTGCCTGTTCTAGGGCTTATTTGTGTAAACAGTCTTCTCACGAAATGTGAGGACCTTTATTTAGGACCTATAACCTTTAGACTTTCAGTACAGTCAGCTACTTTTTGTATTTTTGTCAATTTCAGCCAAACTAAAAAAAATTATCTAAAAATTCCAACAATAATGGTCACCTAACTTTTTTATTAGCTCATTTTCAGAATATTTCCAAAGATGTGACTTTTAGTCAATGACGATTATACGGTCTTCACAATAGTCCATATTTATAAAACATCTATGGTAAGAATGTTGATCTGTGATCAGTTTATGCCTTTTTATATCATTTATGACTACTAGTACACTATATATCCAAATGTTTGTGAACACCATTTTTAATGAAAGCATTCAGCTAATTTAAGTTGCACCCATTGCTGACACAGATGTACAAATGCACACGCACTGCATAGTCTCTGTAGAGAAGTACTGCCAATAGAACATGACTCTCTGGAGCAGATAAACATGAATACATTGGCACCCTGTCTAATGCCAGGCATGATATAGAGAGGTATAAATCCCCCCAGCATTGAGCTGTGGAGCAGTAGAACTGTGTTCTCTGGAATGATGGTGCTCCATCCATTACTCACAGGTTTTTTAGATGCATCAATAAAATGTTATTCCAAAATATGACATTGGCAAGTTACTTTTTCTTAGCATTATCAGCTACTGGTTAGTGCTACTATAATTATGCCATTGAGAAAGTTGTGGTTTAATAATACCTCTTTATATAAATATAATAACATGATATTTAATTTTCATAAAATATTTCCCATATGCACATACTTGTGGACCTCTGCTGTAGATCATGTGCTTTATTTTCTTGGCATACTGGACAACCAGTGTCCAAGCACTAACTGGTTTCATTTCATTTGGCTTTTTTGTGAAAAAGAAGAAATAAAACCAGTAAATATCTTTTAGCTTTAATCTCCCACACATGCTTATATGCAGGGGCATGGCCATGCAAAACATTAAATGTCCCTGTTTCCACTAAGTCCTGCTCATTTTAGTTTGCTCCCTGTGGTTGGAAACCTTCTGTTTCTTTAATGACTTCCAGTACTATTCTCTCTACTGGAACCAGACCAGTTGCCCAGACTTGCTCTTTGGAATATTAATTTACAATTAACTAAAGTGATCTGTTCTTTAATTTTAGTAGCTATTAGAGGTTTGTACTCAAACTTCTGAGCTGTAAACTGAGAAAGCACAACAGACAGTGTAGCATGAAGTACCTTTCCAAGTGCATGCGTGAGAATCAGTCATGTGATGTTGAGAGGATTGCATGAAGCTGTGTTATATTGGTCATGTTTAAGAGGTGCTACAGCTAACACAGTAAACTAGGCTCTTCACCATGCAGGTAAGAGAAGCACGAAGGTGGTAAAGGTCATATCACAAATCTGCCACACACATATAAATCAGAAGGTTGCCAGAGACATGTAAAGTTTCTCTGCTGAGGTGAAGTGCTGGTGTCATCTCAAACACAACTGACCTATAGTACCTTCTCTAAAATAAAGTTACTATAAACTTTAAGTGAAAATGACAGATATTCCATAACATTAACACCACACATACACTCATTGTCTATGTAATCAGCTTCACTGGTCATATAGCTGCACATTGTAGTTCTACAATTACAGACTGTAGTCCATCTGTTTCTCTGTTTACATTGTTATCCTGTATACATGGTCAGGACCCTCCAAAAAAAGCAGGTATTATTTGGGCATCAGATCATTCTCAGCACTGCAGTGACACTGATGTGGTGGTGGTGTGTTAGTGTGTGATGTGCTGGTATGAGTGAATCAGACACAGCAGAGTTGCAGATATTTTTAAACATCACAATGTTACTAGTGCTAAGAATGATCCACCACCCAGATACAGCACCATATAAAAAGAATATTGTGAAAAAGTTTATTGTTGTTCATAACTGAATCCAAAAATGAGTATTTTATGTTCATTACATGAAATGTGACATATTTGAAGTCTTGTTTGTTTTGCTGTTGATCAGTATGACTTATAGTTCATGAAAACCAGAAATCCAGTATCTCAAATTATTTGAATATTTCATATTTCAGTATCAATATTAAAACATAAATCCTTGAAATATGTCACTTCGCATGTAATGAATATAAAATCTATGACGGTTTAACTTTTTGAATTCAATTATGAACACAACTTAACTTTTTCTAAATATTCTCATTTTTAGAGAGGCACTAGTAATACCCCCTATGTGGGGGTCCTGATAATTGAAGAAGTGGGTGAAAGAAGCCTAACATACTATATGGAGAAACAGATGGACTACAGTCTGTACAGTGGTGACCCTACTTACGAGTTTAATCTGTGCAGGAGCCGAGCTCGTTAGCAGGTTTGCTCGTTAGCTGGATGCATTTTCCCCATAAGAATACATGTAAAACTGATTAATCCGTGTCAGCCGGCCAATATACAGTATACTTTAATATGCTAAATAATGTGTTTATATGGGTTTTTTAAAACATAAACGTGACGACGACGCACTCGTGTAAGCTGGCCGATAAGGAGAGGGAGACCGACGGTGCTCGTGTAGGCTGGCAGCTAAAGAGGACAGGAGGACGGGCGTACGTGTATGGCATGGTTACACTTATCATATGAAAAGTAAAAGTGAAATTTATCTAACTTTCTTGTTCACTACCTTTTGCTACCTTAGCATCGCTTTCCACAAGCACTTTTACTGGACAGCGGTCAAAGGTATTGACTGACCTCTTCTTCTACGCTAGCATCTAGGAGATGCTACGACCGCAGCACCCCTAGCGGTTTGGCATACTTGAAGAAATTTATGAGCAATTAAATATAAAGCTACTCGTTACTTGGAATTTTACTCGTTACCTGGAACAAAAATATTCAGAGATCTCGACTCGTTACCTGAAATACTCGTTAGTAGGGATGCTCGTAAGTAGGGTTACCACTGTATTTGTAAAACTACAAAGTGCACCTATAGCTTCAGTATAGCTGATCAAATGGACAATGAGTGTAGATACGAGGGAATGGTTTTAATGCTATGGGTGATTGGGTATATGTAGTATTGAATGAAGGTTCAGAATATACTTCTGGTAGAATTTATCTGCTTCAGTGTACTACAATTATATAACTAATGTTATATTACACCATGCAGCTAGCAACTTTGACTTTAAAATTTAAAGCATTACCACATGTTACAATGATTTTATATGAATTAAAGTACCCATCAGACTAAGCCTGGAATTTAGGAACTTTTAGTTCCTAAGTGTAAGGAACGTATGGTTGTTAATCAAATGAAACATCAAACCTTCTCATTACCAATACATTAAAAAAGCTATAGTTGATAATGTATGGACATATGTTGTTCTGAAATGTCATTACTGCTCTTGCCATCATTTTTGATTTACTAATACATTCCTTCTATATGCCTTCATTATGAATACATAAATCAGTATCACTCGACACTAAAAAGAGTTAAGAGAAAGGCTGAACATCTATAAATATCAATCTTTAACAATATATGGATTCTGCTTTTGTTTTGTTTATGGATTTACCTCTAGCATAAAGTCAGTAATAATGTAAACTGTTTACATGTACATCCTAGAAACCTTTGAACATAAACTGCATGAAGTATATTTAGTAAAAAAATATTGTTTAAAGGCAAAGGCGAATTTGGTAACTGCAATTTGTTATGTTAAATTATTCTTTATGCCATGAAATTGTGACTATACTGTATATGCATCTACATAGAAGATTTTTTTAAATATGTTCTAGATAGAAGCAAAAAGGGCTCCATCAAAAGCAATAAAGTAGCATTAAAGTGCACATTCTATGCTGTTCACTCACTAGTGATAAAGGAACGGTTTACAAAAACAAAAAATAATTTAAACTATTTTCCACTTTTGGTATAAATATGCTTTTTTAGTGAACCATTCCATTAAATATGCCTCAGAGAGTAGACTTGACAACAATATTAACTTCTCTATCCCTGCCAATGTTTATTTGCAATGATAGTAACTCAGCAGTAAGAGACCTCAGCTCTGACCATAAAGGTCATGGGGTCAGCCTTTAGTAGCCACTATCTTAGCCTTGAGCAAAGCACTTGACCCCAAACTGCCCTACAAGGATCTGTTAGAGAGTGAGGAGTTTGGGGATTTAAATATTGAGAGTAAAAGCTCTTTACAGTGGTTTGGGGGATTTAAACTATATTTACCTTGGAATACATTACATTACATTACATTACATTGCATTTAGCGGACGCTTTTATCCAAAGCGACTTACAATAGTGGGAAAGTACAGATGCGAGAAGTACTAGAGTTGTACCAGTATTTACTAGTACTAGTATACTAGAATTAACATTTCGATATCGAATGCTGAGTGCATATCAGTACTCATGGGGAGTATTTGGGATCACTAGAGCAGGTGCTCTTTGAAGAGCTCGGATTTTAGGAGTTTCTTGAAACCAGTGAGGGACACCTCTGCTCTAGTGGCGGTAGGTTCTGTCAGCACCTTATAGGCGATCGTGCAGGCTTTGTGTTTGATCCGAGCAGCAATCGGAAGCCAGTGTAACTCAATGAGCAGTGCCCGTTTTGGATGGTTAAAAACCAGACGTGCTGCTGCACTCTGGAATAGTTGAATAAGGAGTGTTTGGTACATGAAACTGACAAACAGTGAATCTCAAACATTGTTGTCTCCTACTAATGCAAGTACCATATTAACAAAAGGGAAGTAAAACAGCTCAAATCAAAAATTATAGACTACGATATGCTACAGTTTCCCACAGACATCCAGACATCCTCTCAGCACAATACATTCAATTTGTGACAGCTTTTCTCTTCAATCACCTCCTCTCTCACACACTTCTCTTCCACACCATGTACCTCTTATCTACACTATGTTTTTCAATAGATTTCCTTTTGTTTCTCTTTACTCCCTCTCTCAGACACTTTTCTTCCATACCATGTACCTGTTCTCTCTCCTCTCTCTCTGTTATTGCTCAGTTCTACTCTTATTTTGAGAAAAGCTGGTTTCATTTTCTGGCACCAACACTGAAACAGCATCAACAAATATGAAAGAGAAAACATGAACAATAGCATACAAAATCCACCAGGAGTAAAAAATAAATGTCTGTGGCTACTGGATCAAAAAACAGAATATAAACGAGGATAAAAACTGTTATATGTTACATATGTGAAAGCATTGTTTTTCCTACTCGAAGTCAAGATGTCCTCACCACACCAAGCTTTTCTCTTCACCAAGTTACTATGTTACACACTTCTCCTCATGCAATGCAAATCATCATCAATTCTCTTTCTCTGCTCTCCTTTCCATTTTTTCCTCAGCCTTCCATTAGCTCCATTGGAGCAGATTCACTTCCTAACCATTTATGGCAGAGTTAAACTCATCATGAACTCATCATAAAATGGACAATAGCTTGTTTCAGGAAAAGAGAAAGGCACAGACTGTAGACAACAGTGAACACTGTAAAGGTAAACTTTCATGTTACACATTATTATAACATGTAATTGTAAGTTTAAGTAAATTACTATTCAAAGTATAAATATGATGTATCTCTTCAGCTTCAACTGTCACAATCCTAATATAAGGTACTCCTGAACCTGAGACAACATCAGAAGTGTTTTAAATGGGCTAAGGAGTAAAAGAACTGGACTGTTGCTCAGTTTCAGATAAAAGTCAATTTTGCAATTAATTTGGAAATCAAGGTCCTAGAGTCAGGAGGGAGAGTAGAGAGGCACAGAGTTGGGTGCCATTTCAACTGCTTGTGTTTCATCTGGTCCAAAGTCAACAGCCATCTACTAGGAGTTTTTAGAGCACCTCATGCTTCCAACTGCTGCCAAGCTTTATGTAGATGTTGATGTCCATTACCAGCAGGAAATAGCAGCTGCCCACATTTCCAAAACTACTACCAAATGCTTTGCTGACCATGATATTACTGTGCTAGTTTGGCCAGCCAACTCATGACCTATAAGTCACAATGATCAACATTAAGACAGACAAGGCTTGAAATATGTCACTTTGTGTGTAATGAATATACAATACATAACAGTTTACCTTTTTGAATAAAATTCTGAACTATTTGACAATATTCTGTTTTTATTATATTTAATGTGAACAGCCATGTATTACAGTAAATTAACAAGTAAACACTTTATAGTACAAAAGAGGTCAAACACAGCTGCCGTCATAATACTGTGTACATTGTTGCCATGAAAACTAAAGTCCGTGATTTGGTTTCTAGGTCCTTGGTGATAGTTTATGTTGTAGGGCTGAATTTTACAGTGTTTAGACTGTGCTTTAAACCAACAGCTATCCTCAGAGCAGAAGACATACAAAGTGTCTGTCACATAACATTACGTACAAGTGATCATATGCATCTGTCTTCTCTGAGAAAGAGCCATTGGAAAAAGGAAGAAAAAGAGAAGGGAATGTGTCTTCCCGAAGATGAAGCTATGTTTACTCTAGCTGATGAAGGAGAAAGAGAAAAGCAGACTCAAAGTGTACACAGAAAGAGGATATAGCTGGGACAGTGTAAATGATGAGACTGTAGCAATACAGAATTCATAAAATACATTCATGTGTTTCACTGTCTTTCACATCTTATGCTTGCTAGTCACTTTGCAATTCAGTGCAAACAAGTTCTGGAAGCATGAATGTGTTTATTACTGTCATAAGCATTGTGTTCACTTGTTATTACGCTGCATGCTTTTATGCCCAAACAGAAAACATGTGGAATTTCAGGAAGAAGTAGTTAAGATCCTAAATTGAGTTAACTATGAATGTTCATGTTCCTCACTATCAGATAATCAGCAATCACAAAGCCCAGCTAACTATAGAGGGTATGCACATGATATCAAAGATGATTAAAGTCACTACAGTTAACTACTGTTGGCAGTGTTGGAGGTGAATGCAGTGAAAACACAAAATGTGAAAGAGTTTTTGCGCAATTGAGTGTACAAAGAGATTTGGCAAGAATTCAGAGCTTTGTTTATACAGACATCCAAAAACTAAATAAAAGAGAAGGAAATGGATCACTGCAATTTATAGAAACAGCTGTCTGTCTTCTCAGCAGCTAACTCCACCTTCTTGCATCTACACTCATTGTCTATTTTACCAGCTCCACTTATAAAGGTGCACTTTGTAATTTTACAATTAAAGACTGCAGTTCATCTCCGTATACTTTATTAGCCTCCTTTCACCCTGTTCTTCAAAAGTCAAGACCCCCACATGACCACCACACAGCAGGTATTATTTGGGTGGTGGATAATTCTCAGCAATGCAGAGGCAGATATGTTGGTGGTATGTTAGTGTGTGTTCTACTGGTTCTACTAATACAAGTGTATTATGCACAGCAGAGATGATGGACATTTTAGAAATGTGTAAACTAGGATGACAAGACGTCCTCTTAAAAAAACTTTAAAAAACGTGTCTGGGCGGAATTTCACATACGTCTGGGATTTTGTTGTACTTGAGAAGCGTTTTGTTCACAAACTAGTCTCGCCTCCCCCTATTCCGTTTGGTTCACTTGAGTGAGATGTTACGCTATATTAAATAGAGACCCAGCTGAAATACAAGCCGGTTTCCCTTTAGGGTGCCACAAGCTCATCGATTGGCTCTGCCGTTTCTTGCTAACGTGTGATAGGCCATCGCCGCTGTCACTCACTCAAATGGAGTCTGGACTGCAATTTGGCCAGCTGTCCATTTTCACCTTTAAGTTGTTAATATATTGAGCATTTGTTCTGCCTGTGTCACATCAGCTAGACATGTTTTAATATCAGCGGTTTCATATTAAAATTCATTAATATTGACATTTAGGTGTGTGTCTGTGTATGCGTGTGTCTACCAGTCTGTGATAAGCCATCTATTTACATGCCTCTAAGTGTAACTATTATCAAAATAATTCAGAATTTCTGCTTATTTTTACTCAAAAATTTGGTTTAATTCTGTGTAAATAAGATCTATTGACCATACAGTCCAAACATATGTGTAACACTGGTGATAATGAGCTGAAATGAAGTTGACTGAAAATGATTGGGTGATAATTTTATGCTACATGCTTTTAGCAGTTTATTATTTATAAATAATATGTAATAATGTATTAATATTTTATTAATGATTAATATTAATTTTTACTATTTTATTATTCATAATAATGTTTAATAATTCTTATTAGTATATTATTACTAGTAACTAGTAATTATTAATAAAGTATAAATCATAATTTGTCAATATTTATTAATAATTAATAATAATAATACAATTTGTGTTCAAACACCAAAAAAAAATTATTTGAACATGTAATACATCATACCCCCCCACACACACACTTTATTAGACGTGTCTTTATTAGACACATCTACATTGTTGGTGCACCTTGTAGATGAAAAGTCAGAGACAGAAGCTCATCTGTTGCTACACTGTTTATGTTGGTCATCCTCTAGTCCGTCATTGATGGTCAAAGGATGCTGTTGGCTGGAAATTTTTGGACACCACAACCATGTCAGTATTATAACAGCTATATAGCCAAACTTTGTGAGCTGAATACTAAAGAAAAGGATGAAAGGAGGATAACAATGTGTACAGAGAAACAGATGGACTACAGTCTGTAATTGTGAAAATACATAGTGCACCAATATGGTCAGTGGAGCTGATAACACAGATAATCATATATTTGGTCATTTGGATGCTGGAAGCAGACTAACTTCAGAAGTAAATCTCTCTTTTGTCATTTTCCCCAATTGAACAGTCATGCTAGACAATGTTTAGTCAGTGAGTCTGAATGGGTGGGCGTTTTCTGCTAGAAAACTGAAGTCAATGCATATCTTTACTCTGACGTAGACCAGGTATGTGCTATGAATAACATTTATTTTTTAAAAATCCACCAAAAGATTTCTACAGAATTAGTTTCTAGTAACTCATGCCCCTAATATTTACCATAAGAAGATCTTTAGCAGTCATAAGCAGTAACATTAGCCTTTTCTCCCTTAAAGGTCACATGGTTCACTGTTTCAAAAAATGTGAGGTTAAACATTTGCTGGAAAAAACACACTGATTTGTCACACAGTGCATGTACAGTGCACGTGGTTGTATATGAAGCTGAGGTCGAGGGGTTGCCAATGTTCCTCGTGTTTCTTACATCACTGACCCCCTGCTTCCTCTGGGGAGCAGCTGCATTACCTCCTCACCCTGAGATTTAAAGGGTGCCCCTCTGTGCCCCCTCTGTCTAACAACTGCAGAGTTGAAAGCGAAAGGCTTGCTGTGTTTGATTAAGTTATTTGCTTTCCATGGGCCAGGCTGAAGGAAGCTCCCCTACCGCTGCTTCCTATCAACAATGAGGGCTATGCTGAATAGAGCCTGTTGCAGAGGTCCCATGTCACACGCACAGGGGACTAGGAGAGTGTGTGGATGTGTCAGGAGGTGATGGAGGAGGAACAGGATAAATGAATGCACCATGATACCACAGCATATGTCTTATAGCAGTTAAGAATACAGCTCAACTTGACTGTTCATGAGAAAGGTTGTGAGATATCATGGGGTCAGGATGGATGCCTGCTGCATGGTGGTCACACAGTGAAGGTCATTTGGAGTCATGGGCACACTCTAACATAGAAAAGCAATCAATCCAACATATACATGAAAATAATATGGCTATATTAATATTTAAAGACTTCATTGACCAAATCAATTCTCTGCTTTATTGTTTTGGACATATTATGAGAAAGAAATTAATTGAAAAGACAGTTATGCTTAAAAGAAGTCTAAAGACCCAATCAGAGGTCAGGATATTTTGGAGAAACACTATCCATATGGCTGCCAGGAGTTGAAACATAATATATATTCAGGTTAGAAATATATTGAACATATGAAGAGATCCCTTGCAAAAAAACAAATTATATCTTCATTGTTGACATATTTCAGTTTCTGACATAATTTGAAAATGCATGTAACTCTTTGCACTATGTGTAAATTTCTTGATGACTTGACCTAAATAAATGGCCCAAAATGTCTAGTTCCATTGACTTCCATTAAAAAAAAATGCATTTTCCTGTAAAGTTTCATGTTGAAGGATAAGTTCTTCATATCCACACATTAAGCACACAGGAATGCAGCCCCACATAATTCAGCTCAAATTGCTTTTACAATGAGGTATAATTTAGAGCAGTCAATCAGAGCATTGTACATGCATCACTAACCAAAACAGTGTTTAATAAAGAATAAAAATATATTGGAAATTGGTCCTCAATGAAATCAAACACAAAAAACTGAAGAATATGGACATTTAAATATCAAACAGAGCACTCGATATCTTTGTTTCATGTAAATTACACTGCAAAAGCAAATGGTACCTTAAATATACAATTAAGTACTCAAACATATTTGACAAAACTTTACATTTTTATGCATTTTATGTGCTTCAAGCAACCTTGTCATATAAAGGGCTACTGAAAGAATCAATAACAGTTTAGAGGTTCCTGCAGACAGGTGCTTAACTACATCATTGGGTTTCATCAAGCAGCATTTTTCAGTTCTGGGTTCTTCAATGAACACATACTATATGTCCTATATGTACTAAATGTTTGTGGACACCATGTGGAATGATTGCATTCAGCTACTTTAAGTTGCACAACATACTGTAGATGTACAAATGCACACTCACAGCTTGTCTAGTCCCTGTGTATTACCAATAAAATATGACTCTAATGGAGCAGATAAACATGAACCTATTGGGACAATGCCTAATGCCTGGGGTGGGTTATAGGGGTATAAAGCCCCCAGCATTGAGCTGTAGAGCAGTGGAACTGTGTTCGCTGTTGTGATGGTTCTCCATCCAATACTATTGGGATGAGTTGGGGGATGAGGTGGGGTGGAGGATTTTTTAACCCTCTGGAGTCTGATGGTATTTCAGACACTCTGATGTAGTCTGACATGTCTTGACATTTTCACAAATTACATCCATCTAAAAGAGTGTTACGCAGGCTTTTATGACACAGTAAGTCATAAATCTATATTTTGATTAAATCTACTCTAAACTTAGACTTTCCAAAAACCTATTTTCAGATGTGCTGATATATTGTCAAAAAACACTCTAAACATTTCTAGACAATACTTTTGAGCTCTGAACTGAATAAACAGAGGTGTTGGCTACATACTGATCATTACAGTTTTTGGAAATTGTATGTGATTTTATTTCTAAAGCTTAACAAATCAGAGTTGACGTGATTTCACTCAGCCACTAACCCTACGTTGAATATGTATGAGGTAGTTGTGAAACAACCAGGAGAAGTCTATTGTTCAGGTTCACCTCCGGTGAGAGGCCTTTGTCAACATTCCACAGATTCCTGGCCGATGGAACCCACCAATGCAATGTCCGGAATTACCATGTCATTATCTTATGAATGACAGAGCACATCTTTTAGCAGAAAATATGCGCAGCTATCTGAGTCACTCTCACAGATGTGTCTCTACTTATTTAAGCTCCTCTCACACAATGCTGGCACTAGGCATGAGGGTGCTCTAAGCACAAATGCTGTAAGAGGCCCCCTCCACAGACTTCAAATTCACAGTTGAGTGGGGGGTGAGTGATGGGAAAGGTGTTGGTCTGGGTGTGTGAATGTGTGTGTTGATGGTTTGCAGTGTTGAAAGTGAAGCCTTGCTTAAATATATTTTGATTCAAGCTATATATATTTGAAAATTAGACCCTTTAAGGTTTCCAGAGGTTTTAAGATTTTTGTTTTGTTTCTAGGATAAAATCTTACAAAGTTATCGAGGTGTTTTTGCTAAATTTTGTTAATAATTCTCCGTGTTTTAAGGGTTAATACACTTGATTTCAAAAGAAACATGAATGAGCACGTTTCCCAATACCTTGTGTACTCAATGTAGTGTGTCTTAAGTTCCTCAAAGCTCCCTAAAGGCTTCCCCCACTGTGACAATTTGAGGAAGACTAAAGAGGGCTTTGAGCATCCATTCATTTTTAGACAGTTTTAAACTATTCACTTTTGTTTATCAATCAAATGATAACTGGTCACGCAAAGGAAGCAGATGCTTGCTCTACACACTCTGACAATAAACCATTCAGAACAGGATTCAGATGCTCGACTGAAAAATTTGGTGAAGTTCACAGCATCTGGTCTTTCAAAGTTACTGAAGATATTTATTTGAAAAAGACACAGCATTTCCCAGTCACTTTTGTTTACTCATAGCTTATTGATTGCTTGTGTCTATCCCTAGTCCTAAACACCAAAATGTACCAACACTGAGGTTGAAACCACTCTGTTTTGTTTTTATTTAGGTTATGAATGCATGACCATGAAGAAGCAGTTGAAGCAACTCATGCACTGTTGTTACTGATCTATAATCTGAAATGGAACATTTGGTAAGATTTTCTTGTAGTATGGTATCATTCTACTTTTCCATTGAAAAATACACCCTGTGTATATTGTATAATGCACAAAATATCATATAAAGCAGATCAGATTTCCATGAACGCTCTTCTGAAGTGTAAAGACTCCAGGCAAAAGCTCAAGACTTTCCAGACCGTCTTTCCAGACTTCAGTCATCGTGCAGACCCAAGAGACAGGACAAGAGTGTGTCTACAGTTTCACCGTATTTATCACAGGTCACTCCACTGGCCTGAGCTAATTATGACCTGCAGGCTCCGTCCAAGCAGAGGCCAAAAGCAGATAAACACAACAATCTGCAAATACTTATGGTAGACTCATCCAATAATAACAATAATAGTAATCTCATTTATTAATATGCCAAGCAATGCTTTGAAGTCTGGACTGCTGCCCTGATTGTTTGAGTTGTATAAGGTGAAGGTTAAGGGAGATTCTAGGGCTGTCCCTCGACCAAAAAAGAGATATATCAGATCAGAAATCTAAATTTAAGATCTATACGAGTGTAAAAGTTTAAAAACCCTCCACATAATAGGAAGGTTCCAAGGCCAATACATTTTTTAAGATCTGAATATCCAAGCTAAGACCCATTAAGGAACCATTTTTTGTACATTTTGTGCACCTACCCTACTTGCTGTCCATGTATATCTACTGAAAGTACAAAGTATTATATTCAAAGAAGGATTTAAGATCATGTTCACATCACATCATCACATTACTAAATACCATCAGCTAAGTACACAATAAAATGGTTTGGGATCATACAATTATTTTATGGGTCAAAGCAAAACATGTATGGCATAAAACTATACAATAAACCTGCAGAAACAAACACATAAGCTGCTTTTCAAGCCTTTCTGGGGTTTTTTTTCTTCCCCTGAAGATATAAAGGTGCATAGTTGTGATGCCACAGTGAGGCTCTTTCACTACTGTGTGTAAATGCTTACCTTTACCAGGTTTGTTAGTGTTGCATATGCTACACAGCACAAGCCTTACCTCACAAACTTGGGCTCAGGCTCAACAGCTCACACACAATCAAGGTATGTTTACAAGGCTATTTAAAATTAAGTTTTTATTATTATTATTAATGTTACACTTATATAGCACCTTTCTTAATACCCAATGATGTTTTACAATCAATACACTCCATTTACACACACTCAACCACACACACTGGCAAGAAGCGGCAGCCAGTCGCGCACAGTGTACTCTCAACTGGAAGCGACTGTTCATCTGGAGGACTGCATCGAGCACTAGGGGGATCACCCAGGACAGAGTACCAACCATATCTTGGCATACATACATACATTCAAACACAGACATACACATTCACACACACACCAGGGTATTTTTTTTTAATACCTAATTCACCTGATCTCCATAATTTTGGACTGTGGGAGGAAACTAGAATCCACAGGGGAAACCCATGCAGATACTGGGAGAACATGGAAACTCCGCTCAGATGGGGACTTGAACCCAAGACCTCAGCACTGAGAAGCGAGCGTGCTAACCACTAAGCCACAATGCCGTTCAAAATGTAATTTTTTTATGAAAGTCTTAGTACTTATACAGTCAAACATCATAACAATTAGAATATGAAAAAAAAGATTTTTGTTCACAATTATATTTTAAGATAAACTGTTATGTATATTCATTACACAAAGTGACATATTTTTAAGCCTTTTTATGTTTTACTGTTAACCAGTTTACTGTATAGCTCATACAAATAAAAAATCCAGTATCTCAAATTATTTGAATATTTAAATTTGAGTTTGATTGAATAGCAGTATAAACACAATGTATCTCTCAGGCTACAACTGCTTCATTCTTTATATCAAGCAACACCTGAACCAGAGACAATGTAAGAAGCATCTTACCCGAGCTAAGGAGAAAAAGAACAGGACTGTTACTCAGTGGTCTAAAATGAATTTTCCATTTGTTTTTTGAAAATCAAGGTCCTAATTTCTGGATGAAAAGTGGAGAGGTACAGACTCCAACATGTCTGAAGTCCAGTGTGAAGTTTATATAGTCTGTTTGGGGTGCCATTAAAACATATAAGAGGGTCTCGGGTCTATAAACCAATAGAAGGTTTCAAATATGTCACTTTACATTAATTTTTTTTATTATTATTCAATTATAAACAAA
>BRDA01047527.1:7063-30191 GCA_036984385.1 Crenuchus spilurus | reverse complement strand
TATATATTGTATATGCACATACAAGTACTTTAATTCCTTAAGAGTATTAAGGGTAATGACACCTGTGTAAACATCTCAAATTTGGCCTCAATTACTGTCATGCAGGATTAATATTAATTCCTGGAATAGCTTCCATGACAATTTTTATTTTCACCAACAGTCGATCAGGTCTGCAAACTTTGCATTCCTGACCCACAATAGAGATGACCTCTCAATCCACTCCAACACTGAACTAAGCACATCTGACACTGCTTACTTCAGTCATTAATATCCTGAAGAGGTTCCATAACATGTCCTCCAAGACAGCAGACTGACAGGGTTTCTAAACGTAATCAGCAGTGATGACTGTGTGGTTAACTTCTTTGGAGAGGTTTCAGGTAAAAAGGCTTTGAACTCCATATTGAACACTGCAAGATGGTTTTGCATTAAAGAAGTAATGAAATAAAACTAACCTGGGGATCTCTGCTTAGAATAGGACAACAAAGTTTCTGACCTGTGTACCATGCCAATTTTCCAAAACAGTCCATTTTGACATTTTGTCTGGATCTAAAATAATTATTCCAGTCTAGCATATGGTCGATTACCCCTGAAATTTATTTGGACATGTTTCCCTGCTTTTATAAAATGAACATTAAACTCCTTGACCTGTACAAAAGACACAGGGCACTTACTGAATTCTTTATTAAAAATGTAATGAAATCTTAAGTTGTAAATATAGTAGAACATTCAGATATCCAGATATGGAGGGAAAGTGGGGGAACTCCCCCTGGATCACTACCTCATTTTAACATAGTAAAAATTTAATAATGTAGTGAAAATAAATGAATGAATGAATAAATAAATAAATAAATAAATAAATAAATAAATAAATAAAAACACAAATCTCTGACCAGGATTTGGTGCTGCAGGAATAAAAATCATGATGCACAGTTGTGCTTCCCACTGCACCAGGAGGAGAGGTAACGTTAGCTGCATGGTGTGCAGCTGACAAACTGGACAAACCTTGTCAAAAAATATACGTTAAGTTTAAGTGCACTCGGGTAATGATGCTCTTCTCTCTCACAGGTGCAAAACTACCAAATGTGGATCTCAAGAAATGCTTGCCACTTGCTACAAACACACTAGACAGGAGCACCATGAGAGAGATTCACCATCCATGCCAACAAGGATGAGCCTCAGAAAACATAAATGCCACTCAAGAAAGCAAAAAATGACCCGCAACACCATGTATATCCCTGGAGGAATGAAACCCAGCCAGGAGGTACAGATTTATAGGTGGATTCTTTGGGGACAGCACACACACACACAGATATGCAAAGCAGAAAAGAAAGGAAAGTCCACAGAAGACAGCACTGAGAAAAGGCCAGAGACTGATTTCTATACATTCTTTAAATAGACAAAGGTCTTGGAGCAAATACCACTAGCTACCAGAGGAATATTACCTGCAGGAAAATTCAATGCCAAGCACACAATGCACAGTCCTTAAGATCAGCCAGTCACACCTGAGAGCAATAACAGCTGATGACTGATGCTAGCAAATCAGCACTATGACGATCAGCTAAGATTTATGTACAGTGCATATAATATGTATTTTTACAATTGAGTAATTTGCTTCAATGAATTATTAATGCAATTGATATAATCTGATGTGCCTATAAATGACCGAAAACAATTTTGAAAGCTTGAAAGGTGAAAAAAGCTGATAAAGTAAATAACCTCATTACTTAGATCAGGTGTGTTGGGAGCAATAGAATCTGTGATACTTGTACTTCAAGTCCAGGACTGAGAACCACTGTTTTAAAGTAATTCTGCATGCTTGTTTCCACAGATTAGGAAGAACACTGATTCCAAAAAGAAGCACACTCCCTTCTCAAATGAATAGACTAATGCAGCAACACAAAAGTCATTCATATTTCAGAGCTACATAGCTATTCCCAACAGCTTTTATCTTGAGGGAGTTTGTATGTTCAGAATTTCCTGGCAAAGCCAGAGTAATATTTTGTGGTTAGTTCTTTAAGGCGCAATGACAGAGATTCAAAACAAAAGCAAAAGCTTTGTTTAAACGAGTCAGTGTCCTAAGATGTGGTGGGTATCTGTCAGTCAGGCTCCAGTTCAACAGTATCTCTAATGTCTTTGTCAGTTGCACAGAGAACAGATGGAGGAGTCTTTGGAGCAGATGGGCCTGTCCTACCTCATAGAAAACTCACTTTAGCACTGTTAATATGAGCCCAATGGTTTCTTCTATTTTTGGTTGTATGTTTGTTTGTTTACTCGTAATTTGGTTTAAATATTACCTTTTATACACAGTTGCATACAAACGATGGATGGATGGATGGATGGATGGATGGATAATAAACCAAACATGAAAAGTATAATGGATAATGAATAAGTAAATCACATTAATATTATATAGTTCACAGCGCAGTAGTATATTCGCACCCAATGAATAATCTCAGAACAATATTTAAACTCCACAAACCAAGCAAATGTGTATCAATAACATTTATTAGCCAAGCAATATGTGTAGATCCATAGACAAATTGGCAGAAAATAGCATTATGAATACATGGCTATGTATTGCTACTTTGTCTATGCATCATTGTCTATTTTATCATCTCCACTGACCATATGTGACCCCGCCAGCGAAAACCAGGCCAAAGTCACTGGGCAATTTACTGAGATATCGTGTCAATATCATGTCATTCACATTAGCGACAAAACTTAGCCAGTCTGTATTATTGCTGTAAATGAAAGATAACAGTCTCAGATATCTATCGTAGTACATATTTTCATCAAAAACAAAACTTAAATTCACAAAAAAGTCATTTTGAAAAAAACAAATTTTGAAAAAAAAAAAGACTTTGGCCTGGTTTTCTCTGGTGGGGTCACATATAGGAACACTTTTTTCTTAGCACTGCAGTGACACTGATGTGGTGTGGTGTGTTGTGATGACTCAGCTCTGCTAAGTCTGATCTACTCTTACACACACTAACATACCACCACCATGTCAGTGTCACTGCAGTGATGAGAATGTTCCACCACCCAAATAATATCTGCTCTGTGGAGGTCCTGACCAGGGGCGTCGTAGTAGGGGGAAAAGTGGTACTGAGTTACCAGGGCCCTTGAGGAGTCTGGAATTTTATTTACCTTTAAATATTAAAATAATAATATTTAATAACAGGAGGGGGGCCCTGTGCACTGCTTGTGCATAGGGCCAAGAATTTGGTGCTGCGCCCCTGATCCTGACAATTGGAGAACAGGGTGAAAGGAGGCTAACAAAGTATACAGATAAACAGATGGACTACAGTTTGTAATTGTAGAACTACAAAGTGCTCCGTGCTCAGTGCAGGTGAAAAAAATGAATGTATATACAAGATCTGTGAACCTAATGGCCAATTAGTGTATACATAGGTGCGTTGCTGCAACACGTTATACAGATGTAGACCTTGTTCAGCTTGTTTCAGTATGAGGATTTTCATGTATGACCTCATGGAGTAAAAGAAAAATCAAGCAACTCTGCTCTCATTTATAATAATTCCAAGGAATTCTTCATGAGATCATATTGGATAAGGTGCAGGAGCAGTACAGTCTAACCATGTGATACATGCACAGATCATATTTCCTGCACTTCTGATGAAAAACACAAAGCAAAATCATCAGAAAGGTCAAGCAGAACCAGCTGCGTATCCTCAGCATAGCCTGTGCATGAGAATGACATATTGGTTTTGCATAATCAGTCATCAACATACATTAACACCCATTCATGATACACTTCACATCTCAATTATACTGCTTCAGTCTTTGTTTGGGAAACATCAGCTTGTTTGTCATCCTCAGTATCCACAGCCAATTCCTAACCAGTACCACTTGATATGAAATGTTCATCTGCAGTACATTAATGTGGCTCTTTTTAAATCAAAAACAGCATGCACATTTTGTAAATGTTTTATTATTATTATTATTATTATTATTATTATTATTATTATTATTATTATGATCTTATATAAATTAGAGAATGGCTGTTGTATTACCTGAAAATATTAGAGGTATGAAAGGCAGATCTCTTTTAGGATGGACAGAAGTCCTCCAGATCAATTTACACTGATTTCAAATTTTCTTGTAAAGTACATACAGAGACTAATTATCCCCCACAACTCAATCTGATTGAGCATCTATAGGAAGTGCTGGAACAGCAAGTCAGATCCAAAGCTGTCCTATCTACAACTTACAATACTTAAAGTGTCTGCTGCTGACTCTTCATGCCAGATTCAACAAGACACCTTTAAAAGTCTTATAGAGTGAATGCCGTAGTAGTTCAGAGCTGTTTTCGAGGCACATGGATGCAAACAGTAGTATATTGGTCATAATGTTTTGGTTCATTAATGTGTCATCAGTTTATTGTTGGCCTATATCTTTCATTACTGATTACTATTAGTGTAAATCTCTGATTTTTTATTTATTTAGTTTGCATCATACAATGTCAAATTTCACCTCAATTCAATTCAGTTATTATAAAAAACTAGTAAAATGTAAATGTTAAGAGTGTAAAATGGATAAAAGCATAAAAAAATCCATCTCAACCAACATGATCACAATCCTAGTCTATGAGGGCGTGCATTCCCTGAATTTCTGCATTTCACAAAGCCTGAAGCAAAGAGTCTGGCTGAAAAGCAGAGGAAAGGCTAGTCAAAGACAAACACGCAAAGAAACAAGGTCAGGATCAAAGGTCATCAAATGTCTGGTGAGGGGCGAGCCAGGGGGCCAACTCACAGAACACGAACTTCCTGTGCAAAAGCAGTGCTACAGAGGAAAGAAACACTAATCACCTTTACAATCTCTTACACCATCACTTGTGCCACGTTCTGTAGACGTTAGTGATGATTGGAGTTCATAATTCATATTCAACATTATTTAACTTTAATAGAGACACACACAATGCACACAGTACACAGGTCATATGACCTGATCATCTACACACTCTGTGTCACTTGCCAGAATAAAAGTTCTGCCCTTATGACATGCCCATACACAGGACATAACTGAAAAATATGTGTTCTTCTCATATCCGAGAGAGATGTATATGTTTTCTTCAAATTCTACTCATTTACCAATTTGTTCAGATGGAATGTGTCTACTCTCAGGCTCAGAATTTTGCCAGGCTATAAGCTGAATCTGGGCAGAATGGCTAAATCACCATGGCTAAATGAATGAACTGAGGCATCAATAAAACAGCAAAAATTGTGGGGAGCTCCCTGACAATAGTGGTCATTGCCTTCTGACAATGGCCTCCAAATTCCCTATATTTCAATCTGAATGAGCATCTACAGGATGTGCTGAAACAGGAAGTCCAATGCAAAGCCTCTACACCTAAACCCTGCCCACAACTTATAGGACATAAAGGGTCTGCTGCTATGTCTTGATGTTACATACAACAGGACACCTTCAGACATCCTCAGAAATGAGTTGCCTTCAAGACACATGGAAGGCCAACAGTTTATTAAGCAAATTAGAGTAATTGTCATAATGTTTTGGTTGATCTGTTTATTTTCAGTTTATTTTTGGGGCTTATTTCCAAAGGTGTCAAAAGTATTGACATTCATGACTCAGGTAGAAGTATAGATACTAGGGTTTAAAAAGACTTTTATAGAAGTCGAAGTATCAACTTAAGCTTTTTACTCAAGTAAAAGTGCAAAAGTACTGGTTTCTAAACTACTTAAAGTATAAAAGTAAAAGTAATGTAAGGAAAACAAATGCCAAAACCACAGGGGCATATAGTGCACTACCACACCTCCCCACCCCCAAAATACAATTTTTTTCTAAAAGCTGTGATGACTATAATGTTATATTAAAATGGTCATGTTGATTTTTTTGGGATGTACTGGCTACCTGTTTCAGCTGCATATATGCCCCTTAAAAATTAATACATTTTAGTAATGTAAGAGCCATTTTGCACTAAATGTATATTTAATAAAATTGTGTTTTATGTTCTTCTAGGTTATTTAGGAGCATTGTTTTAGTAGAGTAAATCCTTTATTTTTCTGGCAATCGATTGCTTTCCCTGATTGCAAACTTACTCTGTACTCCATTACTTTTCCCTGAGGAGATCAGGGCAGTAGTTTAAGGTAGCAGAGTTTTCTTAGCGTAGCCTGTTATGCTACGCAATATTTTTTATGTATTCCTTTGTTATTCTGGTCAAAACTATACAAACAGACCTGTGTGAAAAACAAGACAGAATAAACATGTTTGAGGACTACACTTCTGCTCTTTTTGTTGCTTTTGGAGGATATTGGATTCGCAGGCAGGAGTTACTTCAAGTGCTACCTTAAAGCGCTGCGTTGCGGTACGGAGCTTACTGGAGAGTGACGAGACACGTGACACGTGACGTACCAATACGGTAAAAAAAACAATCCAATCCAAAAACAAAGGTTTCCACCTTTCGGTCAGGTTCATTCATACTTCTGCTAGTCTACAGTCAGGTTCAGACAGATTTTTGTGGAGTTATAGGTGGTTCAGACTTATGCATTTTTCTGGGATTTAGCTATTTTCAGACAAGTGTCCAGAATGACTTTAGGCAGAATATAGCTGGGTTGAGGGATAATTTTGTCCAACTACAGTTAAAATTTGGACAAAATTTTGTTGGGTCAGGCATGTTTGGACAGAATTTGTCAGACTTCACTTAGATTAAGATGTAATATTGTCAGGCTACAGTTCATTGAATGGGTGCAATCTGGACTACTTACATCTGTACTGAAAGTCAAATGGCCTCATATATCATATAGTATAGAGTTAAGCAAACAAACACATAACAAATGACATATAAATTGCATTTGCATGTGTACGTGTGTGAGTATGATTAAGACAAAACCAGAGTGAGGGGACTGATGACAGCTGTACTGAAAGTGTGCACATTATATACTGTATTGTCCCTACAGTGGGGTTAAGAAAACATAAATACTAATACAAGTGCATGTGTGTGATTAAGACAAAGTCAAAATGTGGAGAGAGGGAGGTGTGAGACAGTGAGAGAGAGAAAGACAGAGAGAGAGAGATCAAAGGCGCCTGCTTTTCATCTGAAACACACTCATAGCAGAATTGGGCCTTCTCCGTCTCTGTGTACTGATGCTGCAGCTGTTGCCATATGGAGACGCCAGACGTTCCTCATGTGGACCACAGAGATAAATAACAAAACAAACAAGCGGTTCAGCTGCCAAGAGGAAAAAAAGGAGATAAAAATTACATATGCACCAGTTAAGCAATAATTCCCTCTATTCATGTTTAATATCCCCCAGACGTACTATAATTCAGAATTTGGCTCATATTTGGGGAGAGTGACATTGGACCACCTCTCAACAGCTGAATGTGTGTGTCTTTGTGTTTGTGTGTCTGTCTAAGTTTGTGCAAGTGCAACAAAGTTCCTGCTATTTTGCTTTGACCCATACAAACATTCTTAATCTTGAGCTCATATCTCATTAACAATAGATCAAATAATCGATTATTGATGCTTTTGGCATCGGTCCACTAATAATCAGCCTGAACTTACAAGACCGGTAAGCAAAAAGTTTGTAATTTACAGGCAAATCTGCAGGCAGCTTTATCAGTGTGACTGTGTGAGAACAATCAGCTCCCCCTTGTGTCAGTTTCAGCATTACAGGCAGATGAAGACATCAATAAACCTGTCCTTTCCATCCAGCCATCTATCCATCTTCTTTAGTACTTAATCCAGTTCAGGGTCTCAGTGAG
The DNA here is from genome assembly GCA_036984385.1 of Crenuchus spilurus. NCBI lineage: Eukaryota > Metazoa > Chordata > Actinopteri > Characiformes > Crenuchidae > Crenuchus > Crenuchus spilurus. The sequence continues at coordinate 22,451 of BRDA01047527.1, read as the reverse complement.
TCCCCCAACCCCTTCACTGGGCAGGGCATTCCACTCTTCTAGCCAAACCCAGGACAGGACGCCAATCCATCACTGGGTACACATACACACATTCACTCCAGGGCTACTTAAAGTAACCAAACTGACCTGGTCAACATTTTTTTTTAGATTTATATTTTATCAGATGCAAAAGCACACCCACAACATGAAACTGGCATCATATATTGGCCATCATCCATCCTGCTCTCTAAATACTGGTATCGGCATCAGCCACTGAAAAATCGGTCAATCACTATAACTCATCCTGTAGAGTCACCAGAGCCAGGAACAACTCACATGATCCTTCATCTAAAAATGAGCAGGGAAAAAACTGGCACCTGAAAAGGTCAGAGGGACAGGAGGATGGAAGGAGGCTTGAAAAAAAGAATGATGGATGGGTCCAGTAGTGAAACATGGCAGCACTGCCTCATATGCAATGAAAGTCATGATTTTCCCACAGCTCCAGACTAAGGCTACTTGTGGCAGAGTACCAGCTGAGCACAGTAGCTCAGCTGGGCCCAAAACTCAACTAAGCAAAAGAGTTGCCATAACCTTCGTCTTTCTGCTTCGCCACAAAAAGAAGTGACAGGATCATGACAGCAATTTTCTACAGGAATGGCGCCCCAGCTCAGCATGAGGGGGACTGGGTGACTGCCACTGTCTGAATACTGGGATATGTATATTGTATGCATATTGTGACTTCTCTACAGTTCTAAATGTACTGTTCCTTTATTGTGGAACCAGTCTGGGCACATTCAACCTATTAACACAGCATATATTATATAGACACATAATGCTGCAATGCTTGAATGATTAAATTCATACAGTCTGTATCAGGTATCATAAACATGATTAACATTACATTACATTACATTACATTACATTACATTACATTTAGCGGACGCTTTTATCCAAAGCAACTTACAATAGTGGGAAAGTACAAATGCAAAAAAAATAGAGTTGTACTAGTATTTACTAGTACTAAGTATTAACATTTGGATATGGAGTGCTGAGTGCATATCAGTACTCATGGGGAGTATTTGGGATCACTAGAGCAGGTGCTCTTTGAAGAGCTCGGATTTTAGGAGTTTCTTGAACCCAGTGATGGACACCTCTGCTCTAGTGGTGGTAGGCAGCTTGTTCCACCATCTGGGAACTACTGAGAACAGTCTGGTTTGCTTTGTGTGAATGTTAGGCAAAGCAAGGCGACGTTCAGTGGAGGAGCACAGCGACCGGGCCGGGACATAAGCTTTTAGGAGCGAGCGCAGATAAGAGGGAGCCTGCTCTGTCATCACCTTATAGGCGATCGTGCAGGCTTTGTGTTTGATCCGGGCAGCAATCGGAAGCCAATGTAGCTCAATGAGCAGTGCGGTGACATGTGCCCGTTTTGGATGGTTAAAAACCAGACGTGCTGCTGCATTCTGGACCATCTGTAGTGGTTTAATAGTGCAGGCTGGGAGGCCTGTTAGCACAGCATTGCAGTAATCGAGGCGTGAGATAACCACAGCTTGTACCAAGAGTTGAGTGGCGTGTTACGTTAGGAACGGTTTGATTTGTCTGATATTATAGAGCGCAAAGCAGCAGGACCGTGCAACAGAGGACACATGATGTGTGAATGAAAGTGTAAGAGTATAACAGTAAGAGTTTAAAAAAACAGATGGGCTTAGCATGGCTTAATCCATGTCTAAACTCAAGAGATAGGAGATCAAGGTCAGATAAACTGCAAAGAACAAAGAAATGATCAAGATACAGAATAATAGAGAACCCCAAATAGAAGCCCAATTCAGAACGTATGCAGTAAGCATGCATGACTTTGTAATATGTAAACAATACCAAAGACTTACAGACCATGAGTTGCCGGTTTATTAGGTAAAACCAGTTTTCAAATAATTCCAATAAGTTATGCCAAGTGGAGCATGGTGTCATCAGGTGGAAGCAGTTTGCATTTAATTGAGCATTATAATGATTTTAGTGATGCTTAGTACCACATATGCCACATTCCGCGTTCTAGCATTTCCAGTCAACCGACATCTATATGTCTATTGTGCTTTTCTAGACACTCAAAGCAGTGTGACAACTGGGATAGACATCAGGAAGTCACTTTAATGTACAGCATCAACCTAAATAATGTGACAGCAACCGGTCTCTACACCACACGTTAGTTATTAGACAGAGAAATTTAAGCCACGACATTGGGGCAACACTCATATACTTGCCTAGGGATACAAAACAACCCCAAATAGATACAATGACTTAATAATCTTGCAACTCAGTGTATCCAAGCAATAATTAATAGAAATACAAAACAGAGGAGAATGCAATTATTACAGGGTAGATAAATCAGAGCAGAGGTACAGTAGAAGACTCTGAAGTAGCCAGAATGGAGTCAGGACATAATCCCCAGTTTCTCTGACAAGACCACACAGTGTACCTATTTAAACTATACTATACACAATTCATGACAGTGAAACAATAATGCATATGTCTCCATACTTCTATAAACAATAAACAGCCACATTGCTGCTTATGATTAATGTTTTTAATAATCCTCATCCAACCATGTAAGCCCAATAACAGTGGTAGTATTTGTAATATTTCTATGTTGTTCTTAGACAAGTCAAAGCCACTGGCAGAGGCCATCTGGGAAAATTAGTCAACACATGAACATATGACAATCAAATGAAACATTCAGAGCTGAATGGCTTTGTGAAGTTGCCAAAGCCAAAGATGACATGTCTGAGCAATCAAAAAAAAGAACCTGATGAAGAGAAATTGAAGAGTGCTGTCCCACAGGACCGTATAGCTTTTATACAGCTTTTGATGATAATTGAGGCTTTGACAGCTGGAATCTAGAAGGTCTTTAAAGCATGATGTTAATGTAATTGTGGAGCACTACAAGTAAGTAAAGCAGCGTGTTGAATTTTTCTACAATAGCCTTGTCTTTCATAACTACTCACATTCTCCTGATGCCTTCTGTTAGAAACATTCCTTAAAACATGCACAGAAGTTCACTAAATGTGATTTCTGACTGATTGGCACCCATCTATGATTGTGAATATCAAGGCTTAAAGAAGCAAAATATAATATTCACTTCTAACAGAGGTGGGAGTTTACTGTGTGGACAAAAGAAAGAGCGTTAGAGAGGTCAAGATGTTGGATGATCACCACCCCACCTAATCTCCAAGTCATGCCAAAAGAACTGGAAGGAGCACCATCATTCCAGAGAACACAGTTCCACTGATCCACAGCTCAATGCTACCCAACTAACATTTACAACTAACACGTATCAAGCCAACAACTAGTTAGTAACACATATCTAGCCAATAACTTAACTAAAACGATACACAGAGAAGTCACATGCCTTTCTTTGTGGATTTTGAAGTGGCAGATGAAGCTGTTGATCATGTCACTGATTTTGAACTGCAGTCCTTGCGCATAGCTTTTCTTTTCTTACTGCTGTCATTAACAACATAATCCTTTAATCCAAAATGTTGGCTTCTGATCCTAGTAGGATGCCAGGTTTTTGCACATTGCAACAGAGAAATTAACCAAAAACAAAAATTACCATTGCATTATTTTGAAAAAAGCACATATTTAATATTTAAAAAAGCTATTTTAAGTCCTGTGTCATGTCTTTTAAGTCAAGTCTCAAGTCATTGATATCCAGTCAAACATGATCATTTAGCAGTCATTTTACACCAGTCGGCCATAACCACTTCATTGAACATCATTGTCCATTTTTTCAGCCCTAATTACCACACAGTTGCACTTTGTACATATGCAATTACAGACTATAGATCTGTTTCATTGGAGTTCATATGGACTTTCTGGCTGTTATCATCGCTACCGCTGTCATCATCATCCCTGTCCCACTACTGTCACCATATCAGTTCACTTGAACATTACAACAACATCACATGATTATGATTTATCACACACTTAGAATTAGCAGACCAGAGGAGGATGGGTCCCCCATGTGAGTCTGGTTCCTCCCAAGGTTTCTTCCTCCAGCCCTGAGGGAGTTTTCCCTTGCCACTGTCACCGTTGGCTTGCTCACCGGGGATTAGGGATTAATGATTTGATGTTTATTATTACTAACCCTGTAAAGCTGCTTTGTGACATCAGTTGTAAAAAGCGCTTTATAAATAAGTTCATTTGATGATTTGATTTGATATCTCTGTATACTGTTTCTATATCTTTAATGGTCAGTAATCCCATGGGAGCACCACAGAGTAGGAATTATTTAGTTGATGGATCAGTTTCATTGCTGCAGTGACACTGATGTTATTGCATGATGATATAGCAGAATTGCTGTAGTTTTCAAAGACATTAGCTCATCTGTTGTTGTTTGTGTTGGTCATCTTCTAGTCCTTCATTGATAGTCACAGAGTGCTGTTTGCTGAGTAGTTTTGATAGGTGCACTATTTTCATTCCAGCAGGGACACTGATGGGATCCACACCAGATGACATGGCACCCCAAACCGTCACAGACTGCAGAAACTTTTTGCCTTCGCCCAGGTAATGTCTTCTAACTTCCCAAGGCTTCTGACATTGTCTCTGGTTCAGGAGAGACTTGATATTAGGAATGTGAGATACACAATATTTATACAAAGTAATTTATTCAAACGTCAAATGAAATACTATAAAAATTCAGATACTAGATTTCTAATTTCATAAGCCACACTTTAAAAAAAAGGTTTGAAATATGTCACTTAATGAATATAAAATATATGACAGTTTACATTTCGTATTAAACTATGAGCAACAACAAACTTTCTCAATATTCAATTTTTTTTATTTAGAGCAGGAGAGGAGACATTTCAGTGAAGGTGCACTGAATATTTTGCATCAACAGGTTCAAGTCTACACTTCTGACTGTCATGTCATGTCACATGCCGTCATCGCTTCGTGATGGTAGGCTGCACAGATGAGTCACTTCTCTCCAATGCCATCTGTCTCTGGTTGCTTGTAGCAGACTAGCACCTGATAATCCAGTCCATGTCTTGATGTTATCCATCCAGGTTATTCTTGGTCTTCCACGTCTTCTGACTCCTTCCACAAGTCCAGTCATAACACTTCCTTCAATGCTCTCATGTGCTGCCTCATCACATGACCAAAGTAACGTAACTTGTGGGATTTAACGTGCATCAGTAACTCCTTTTGAGTTCTAGCATCTCATAGACTTGCTCAGTGGTCATCATCTTCATCCATGAGATCTTCAGCAACTTCCTGATGCACTTGTTCTCAAAAGCCTGAATACGTCTTTCTTCCTCTTTCTTCAGTGTCCAGGCTTCACATCCATATGTAGCTACTGGCCAGACCAAGGCTTTCATCAGTCTTAGTTTGGTGTTGGTGCTAATTGACTTGCTTTTCCACATCTTTGTCAATTTGACCATCACCAACATGCCCATGGCCATTCTTGTCTTCACTTCACTGGCACAGTCTGCAGCTTTTGTTACTCTGCATCCCAAATACATGAAAGAGTCTACTTGCTCCAGAAGTACACTTCTGACTTCAATATAAAAAATGACAAAAATGGAAAAATGTTGTTTAGTGGCTATGGTTGGTTTCTACAAAACAAGCCAGTATACACAACATTATATGTTCATCATGTTTAAAATCTTAAAGCAAAAATTAAGGCAGTCCTTTTCTTTCAATTCTGTTCTTCACAAATGTTTTCAACATAAAATTCAATGTTTCTTACATTGTTTTCTGTTTCAATGATCTACACATTATGAATTCTAAAAGTTATGCTACATCACAAACTGACAGACAAAGTGTAAGTTGAAGTGTTTGTAGGCTTTTAAGTCATTGGGAAGCTAAGAATGACTCATAAGAAGCTCATCTGGTAACACAAACTCAATCACTTCGTGAATCATAATTATGTTTCCCGTTTACCCCAAAAATAGGGCAGTGCAAGAGATGGTGAATCACAAAACATGGATGAGGAAAATCTTGCAGAAGCAGCTCTTCATCTCTCTATACTTTTTCCCGTCACTTAGCAGGGAAACACATGACAGGCCATTAGATTTCCCCCAGAGCAAGGCGGCTGTACAAACATTGAGGAGATTTCAGATCTCTCAGTGGGGCAGGACCCTAAATACACAACCCCCTCCATTCTCCCCAGGCCGAGTTTGAGCTGATCAGAAGAGTGCAACAGCCTCCTACCTCTCTGTGATATTTCATGAGTTTGAAAGGCAGATTATGACCCAAATTCAAGACAACTGCATTGCAGTTTCTCAAGTTTAAGACCGGCAGGTAAAACTCATGCCATCTAAAGAAGAGCCAGTGATAGAGTGAACAAAAGTGAATGATGATTGAAAATAACCAGGCTTAGTATGTCGAAAATGAGAATTGTTTTAAGAATATTTATCTTAAGATGTGATCTGGCAAACACTTAACTCTCAATATATAACGCTCTCAGTACATAAGACGTAACAAAGACCATTTTGAACACTCATTGGCCACTTCATTAGGTACACATACCTTACATCTACACTCAATGCCAATTTTATCAGCTTCACTGACCATATAGGCTGCCTGATCCACCACCACCACATGACTGCAGTGCTCAGAATGATGCACCAAAGTAGTGCCTGCTCTACGGTGGTGCTGATCATTGAAGAACAGGGTATAAGGAGGCTGACAAAGTATACAGACAAACAGATGGACTACAGTCTGTAATTATAAAGTGTGTCTGTATGGTCAGTGGAGCTGATAAAATGGACAGTGAGTGTAGATACAAGGTATATGTACCTAATAAAGTGGCCAGTGAGTGTACACACTTGTAGTCCTCATCCGCTTTCCCTCCAACTCAGATATCACTCACACATTCAAATAACATCAGTCTAGCCAGAAATTTATTTCGAGGGGTGTTGACTGCAGTACATCTAATGGACTGCAATTTGCTTGTCTGACTCCGGATGACCAACATAATTACAAATATAGCAGCATGGTATCATGAGTTCAGTCTCATTTTACCCATAAAAAAGTAACACGTTGCTTAAAGAACAAGAAACATATTTGAAAAGCAAAAACAAAACTATAATTTGACATTTGAAAATTTGACATTTGACAATTTTAATCAAAATAAATGAATGAAAAAGAACGTGAAGAATCGAAGCATGTCAGATTTACATGCATAAGTGATGCATAATTTCCCAACAATACATAACAATGTTACAAACCACTTGTACCAGCGCAACACACACTAACATACCACCTCCACTTCTGTGTCACTACAGTGCTAAAAAGTGATCCACCACCCAACTAATTCCTGCTCTGTTGTGGTCCATAAAAACAGATGGACTACAGTCTGTAATTGTCTGGTCAGTGGAGCTGATAAAATGAACAATGAGTGTAGATACAAGTTATGTGTACCTAATAAAGTGGTCAGTATGTGTATATTATGCTGTACATTTGACAGATACACAGAAATTAGGTACATTATGTTATGTGATTATAATGGCCTTGTCTCTTGCAAGTACTACCCACATGTTCTGCTTGACTTTTTTTTTTACTTCCGGTTGCTTACAACTTAATCCACCAATGCTGTATATCATTACATAAAAACAATGAAAACTGGCATTTTAAACTTATTCAGACTGTTCTTGGCCACATGGAGTCCATTGTGGTTATGAACAACAATGTATGCTGTCTAAACTTAGCAGCTTGGTATGTTATAAAGACCCCCTGTGATTTAACAGAAAAAATGTTTAAGAAGCGGATGTTCAAAGAAGAACATGCTGACAGCCATACACACACCCACATACACCACCTCATTCACACCAAGTCAGCTCTAGAGTTTGCAAATGACAGCAATGTGGAAGCAGACTGACCTATCCCACTAATGCCCTACACTGTAGCTAAACTAATTTGCAGGCCCCATGAAAACCTGGAGAGAAAATATAGTTGAGGAAAAAACAGAAAGCAGCCAAAACAGAGGAGAGCACATGTTGCACTGCTTTATGAAGATGAGAGAAAAGCTTCAAGGTGTCGGAGAGATCTCTTCTGATTACCTGCGCTTGATTCAGAGCCAGAAACCCAACCTCTTGTAATGCCCACAGATATCAACAGCTGTAAGGATCAGCATCCATCTATGGACATAAGAGTTGGCCTAAATTCTTAATAGTTTAATAAATCTGTTCTTTTCTTAGCCTTGACGGTAAGAGCAACATTGAAGCTGCCTAGGAAGTATAATCACATAAAACACAAGCAGTGCGGAGGGGAGTCGACTGGGCTGTGATGTCATTATGCAGTGTACATCTGGAGAAAAAAAACTGCAGCCTTGTTCTAATGGGGCAATTAATCTGACTCAGACATGAGAGATGACTGTAGTGCGTTTGCGTAACATCCGTCTCTTGGATACTCACACTTTCTATCTTTACTCTCTACCGTTACATCTGTTAATCTACCATTCCAAGAAAGCACCAAGATGGAAAGACTGATACTAAGACAAAAACCAGTGGCAAAGTGGTTACATTAAGTACACTGTCCAGACATCAATGAAACATTTAGCATTTTTAAATAGTGCAGTGAAGCAAAACTATAATCATGCAATGTACCACAAATCAAATTCATATTATACAATAGAACAAAAAATGTTAGCATGTTAGCATATAGCACTTCTATAACATGAGGATAACTCAACTAATTTGCAATGCAGTTCGTGTAGGAAGGAAACAATAAACCTTAGTAAATTACTGAATAAAAGTATTGGGACACCTGCTCATTCATTGTTTCTTCTGAAATCAAGTGTATTGAAAAGCTATTTATCCTGCTTTTTTGGAGTAACTGTCTCCAGGGAAGGCTTTCTACTAGATTTTGTAGTATTGCTGTGAAGATTTTGTTGCATTTAGTGACATGAGCGTGTTATTGGATGTATATTGGATGATCGCCACCATATGATCTCCAACTCCCCAGCTCATCCCAAATGTACTGGATGAAGTACCATCATTCCAGAAAACACAGCTCCACAGCTCAATGCTGGGGTTGGGGAGGGGGCTACCCCTCTAGCACATGCCTGGCATTAGGCATGGTGCCAAAATGTTCATGTTTATATGAACATATTGAACATATTATAAGAGTCTTATTCTATTGGCAATACTTCTCTACAGGAACTAGACAAGCTGTGTGTGTGTGTGTGTGTGTGTGTGTGTGTGTTTTGGGTCTATTTTACACCAAAACATCACAATTTTACTGCCTAACAATGCAAAGAATGAGAGCAACACAGCAGAGTCATGAGTAGACCAGCACCATTTGGGGCACTCAGGTTAAGTGCTTTGCCTAAGGCCATAGCCTTGCATAGCCAGCTTGGGCATATCTACAGTCCTGGTACCAGCAGTCAACCACCTGCAGAAACAACTGTTCTGAGACTCAATCAATAACCATGAGCTTATTGTTCAATTTTCTTTCCTCCAGATTACCTGGCAACCTGATAAAATATGTCATCTCAAAAACAAAGATCTGTTGCTTTGTCCCAATTAGAATGAGAACTTAAATGCTTCTAAAACATTACTACAATTATCTCTACTTTTGTACCACAACTTTTACCAATTATGTTTATCTTAATGATGATAGTAAAAGGCGAAATCTTTAATGTGCTCCTCATGTTTGGAACATACTCAATATTCCCACAAGAAAGACCACAGGAATGACCATTAACCCAGGTATCATGTATGTAACAGTGAGGAATTTGAGATCAAAAGCAGCTGAATAACTTGTATCGGAACTATTTTAAGCACCAGGACAAGCCCCTAATTAGCTGTAATGGGTAATGGCTGACATAATGCACTCTAAATAAAGACCATACATCACTGTCAAACATCAGCCAATGGACTCTTTGTAGTTTCAAAGTTGTACACTGCAAGGGTTTCAAAGAAAGAGTAACCTTGAAGTTCAGGAGAAGTTGCAGTGGACCATGGCACTGCTTGCTGATCCTTTGCTATGTAAAGTCCCATACAACGGTCAGTTATATTTGATGGACCATGAAGGACTAAGGGGTCAGAGCATCACTTGGGTAACAGCTACAGTATTCAGGATTCAATGTCATAGTTATCAGCATGATTGACACAAATTCATGAACATCTGTAGCCTTGTTTCCCAGCTGTATACTATACACATTCAAACTATTTGTGACTTATATATTTTATATATCAGAGTTGAGTATGTTCTAAATATTCAATATGAATGATTTGTATAGTGTGATTGGGCTCTACTGACAGTGTAAACTAAATGTAAGGAGCTACTCTCAACTGAAAAAATTAAAACATTATAGATGAAGTTGCGTGCTGATTTTCACACAACGGAATTTGACCTCCACATTTAACCCATTCGTGCAGTGAAACACACACACACTAGTGAACACACTAGGCTGTGAGAATTGGTGGTGCAGAATTGGTGGTGCGCCCAGGGAGCAGTTAAGGGGTTAGGTGCCTTGCTCAAGGGCACTTCAGTCAAGTCCTGTCTCGGGATCGAACCGGCGACCTTCTGGTCACAAGACCAGATCCTTACCACTAGGCCATGGCTGCCCTCAAAGTTGTGGAAGGTACAGTGGCATACAAAATTTTGGGCACCTCTGGTCAAACTATATGTTACTGTAAACAGTTAAGCAAGTTGAAGATGAAATGATCTCCAAAAGTCATAAAGTTAAAGATTCCTTTTGTATTTTAAGCAAAATATTATAATTTTGCTTTCATCATTTCAAAATAACAAAAAAGGAAAAGGCCATGAAGCAAAACTTTGGGCATTTTCCATCATTAGTATTTAGTAGCACCCTCTTTGGCAAGTATCACAGCTTGTAAATCATCCTTTTCCTAGCAAAAGTCTCCCAGTTCTGTAAGATTCCTGGGCAATCTTGCATGCACTGAGTCCTTTGCTAGTGGACGGCTTTCTTTGGTGTCGGTGTTTCAAGCCACTAACTTTGTAGCTGCGCGGGTCGTTGTGAGATGCTTTATTAAATTAGAGTTGCTTACAGTGGATGTCAACAAAGTCTTCGCCCGAGGACATAATGTACACATTACATGCACGTTTTTGCCTTTAACCTCAATGAATTTGAAATAATGTTTATATCGTCACCTTGAAAATGCTAACTTTTCTTCGGTTTGCTGCTGATTCGCCATTTCTGCCATTTCGGCACATGTGTAAAAACACTGGCTCTGATTGGCTACCAAAACGCTGCCTTAGCCAATCGCTTACTGACTTAAGTTAAACAGGTGTTACACCGAGAACTGTGACCTATCGAGATCTGTGACTTCTTCTATTAAGTCACAGATCTCGATAGGTCACAGTTCTCGGTGTAACACCTGTTACTCCTCACTAGCCTGGGCAGAGGTCCGCTCGGATTACTGTTAGTATATCAATATATAGTAACGCACCGCTTTTAATGACCAGTAACGTCAACGGCGTTGTAACGACAGGAAAAGTAATTAATTATTTTATCCCGTTACTGACAAAATGACGTCGTTACGTAACGCCGTTATTTTTAACGCCGTTATTTTTAACGCCGTTATTCGCAACACTGCTTAAAATACATCTGAATGATTGCCAAACATAAGTAAACTAAAAGAAACAACCTTGTTGATTAAGTGTATTCTGCTCTATAGAAAAGATATCTATTCATTGTGATATTTCAGTGTAGTATCATTAAATGACTTTAGTTGTAAAATTCAGCAGCACAGATTTTATTTTCTGCCTGTGCACAGCATAATATGCTCCCATTGAGTCGGTTTAAATCCATATATCAATAAGTCAGTAACAGTCTGATGGTGAGATAATGAACAGGGTAAGAGGCAGCAGGGTATAATGTGGATGCTGACAGGCTCACTGCAAGGCAGCCAGAATCAGTACACATAAAAGAACTACTGATTTATGAGGTGGGTGTTTAGTTCAGCTTGGTCAGCTTAGATCAGTGAATATATTTGCTGTACTGTAACCAAACATTCTGAGGCTGTGAAAGTTGGAGACAAAAGGCTGTAAAATATATTTATATATATAGAAAAAGCTAAATTCCTACAGGCCTGCAGAATTGTTTCCACAATGAAAAGCACGTAGTGTGGGATGCCTTTGTCTTATGGGGTATATATATATAACCATTTTCTTTTTGCTTGCCAAATTAGCCTCTCTATCAAAATCTGGACTCGAGTCAGAAGTACTATGTTGGCATTTATTAGGGTCAGTTCAGAGCTATCTGCTCATTTAGTTCAGTTCAACTTAACCCTGTCGTACATAAACTAAAACATATGGCCAGACAACTAAGCTGGAGCATCTCTGAAATGGCAAAGTTTGCAAAGTGGTCCCAGTAAGCATAGTCATATATTATTAATATGCATACTGCATTATTTTTTTTCTTGGCCATGTATATACAAAATACACAAAGTACACATTATACAATATGCATGCAAGATATGCATGTCCAGACCTATAATGAGCAAACTGAAGGCAACACAACAAATAGTGGAGCTATTGTTAGCAGTGCTGATAATATAGTGAATTGTTGGGGGGAAATGTAACATGTTTCTTCTCATCATTCCGTCTCAAGAAGCGAAGCAAGAAGTGTTATTCTAGATGACCAGTTATCATTTTCTACTTACATTGCAAACTTGACTCTGTCATGCAGGTTACTACTCTTCAACATTCAAAGGATTTGACTCTTTCTAACCCAGGATTCCGCCCAGGTGCTTGTCCAGTCTCTCATCATCTCATGACTTGACTACTGCAACTCACTCCTGGCTGGTCTTCTATGAGAGCCATCAGAATGCAGCTGCTCGACTGGTCTTCAATCAACCCAAGTTGTCTCATGTCACCCCACTGCTGTGTTCACTTCACTGACTTCCTGTAGCTGCTCACATCAGATTCAAAAGCATGATGGTTACCTACAAAACAAAAAACCTTCCTATTTAATTCTTGGTCAAATCTTAGGTCGCACCTCGAACCCTTCAAGTGTAGTACAGCTCGGCTTGACCTGCCATCCTTCAAAATACGTGGAAGACTAGCATCAAGACTCTTCTCTGCCCTGGCACCCAAGTGGTGGAATGAACTCCCACTGGCTGTTCAAACAGCAGAGTCCCACACAGTCTTCAAACACAGACTGAAGACCTGTCTCTTTGTTGAACACATAAGCGAGTACAGTGGTAACCCTACTTACGAGTTTAATCCGTGCAGGAGCCGAGCTCGTTAGCTGGTTTCCCTGTTAGCTGGATTCATTTTCCCCATAAGAATACATGTAAAACTGATTAATCCGTGTCAGCTGGCCAATATGCAGTATACTTTAATATGCTAAATAATGTGTTTATATGGGTTTTTTAAAACATAAACGAGACGATGACGACGCTCGTGTAGGCTGGCTGCTAAGGAGAGGGAGACCGATGGTCCTCACTTAGGCTGGCTGCTAAGGAGGACAGGAGGACGGGCGTACATGTATGGCATGGTTACACTTATCATATGAAAAGTAAAAGTACTGGATAGCGGTCAAACTGACCTCTTCTTCTACGGTAGCATCTAGGGGATGCTACGACCGCAGCGCCCCTAGTGGTTGGCATAATTGAACAAATTTACGCTACTCGTTACTTGGAATTTTACTCGTTACCTGGAACAAAAATATTCCGAGATCTCAACTCGTTACCTGGAATACTCTTTAGTAGGGATGCTCGTAAGTAGTGTTACCACTGTACTAGTTTGGATCTCTTATATACATTATGCTCTTATATTGTATGTAATTGTGAATCTTTCCTTTTTTATAGGCATTACTAATGGTGTTGTTCTAACAGTGTCTGAACTGAAGAGTGGTTTCAATTGTAACCTGTCTGTACTAACTGAGAAATTCTCTAAATGAAAACAAAGCACTGTTGTACGTCACTCTGGATAAAAGTGTCTGCTAAATGCTGTAAATGTAAATGTTACATTTATTTGGCCTTTGTTTAATTAAGTCGACACACTTCACATACACACACTCCGGCGAGAAGCGGCAGCCAGTCGCGCACAGCGTACTCTCATCCGGAAGCAACCGTCCACCTGGAGGACTGCATCAATCACTAGGGGGATCACCCAGAACACAGTGCCAACCATATCTGGGCATACACACATACATACACATTCATACACACCAGGGTAATTTTTAGAGTATCCAATCAACCTGATCTCCATGTTTTTGGACTGTGGGAGGAAACCGGAGTCCCCGGAGGAAACCCATGCAGACACGGGGAGAACATGGAAACTCCACTCAGATGTGAACTCGAACCCAAGACCTCGGTGCTGAGAGGCGAACGTGCTAACCACTAAGCCACTGTGCCATATCCGTATCCACTTCTTCCACAGTTATCCCTTTGTAATATGTGCAGCATGTGGTTTTGCGTTGTTTTGTTGAAAATGCATGTACATCCCTGAAAAGATGCCATCTTGAAAGCATCATATGTCGCTCAGCATATGTTGGAAATTATCTTTTCCAAAGCACTGACACAATCCCATACAATGAGGCCCTGACTTGTTGTTAATAACTGTCTGGAAGGTCCTTTTTGTTTTTAGCCAGGAGCACACATTTACATTTACATTTGAGGCATTTGGCAGATGCTCTCATGCAGAATGATATACTGTTATTCGATTTTTCATATATTCTTCTTCTTCTTCTTCTTCTTCCGCCGGATTTTTGACGCGCTTCTTGTCCCGCAGTTTTTGAGATATCGACACCATTCCAACTCCAGATTGTTCGGTCCGATTGTGTGATCCGGGCTCGTATACAGAATTTTGATCGGATCTGCGGTTTTCCTAAAAACTTCCTTAATCTGGGATTTTTTTCCCATAGAGAATGAATGGGGAGCAAAAATGCATGCTCATCTACTGTACTTCTGCTTGAACGACTTGCACCATTTCGGATACACTATATCAGGGCAGGCCCCTGAGCACAAATTCACTGTTGTTTTGACCCACACTCGTTTATTTGTCGTTTTATTGCCATCCCTTTTTCGTCCCATTGACCTCCATTCATTTTTGGCCATACCAAATTCCAGGCTTACATTTGCGCGACAACAACCAAAATTGATATACTACATCATGGCAGGTAACAGAGCTCTATTCCAGAGCCATACTGACCCGCACTCCTTTTTTTGTCATCTTTTCTTCCCTCGTTCCTCCCTTTGACTTACATTCATTTTCACATTCACTCAAGCCACAGAGTTTCTGTGTACCAACAGCCACCAACATTTATGTACTCCATCAGGACAGATAACAGAGCTCTAGTGCAGGGCCATACTGAGACAACGGTACAGAGATACACTTTTACTTACCCTTCTTGTTCCCTACTTTTCTACTGTTTTTCTCTTCACGCCCAGTCATACCGGGACGTGATCTCGAGACAATAGACAGGACTACCTCATGT